>JAVJIF010027143.1:0-63293 GCA_038442645.1 Agave tequilana
AGAAAACTCATGGCTATTAACTACTAATGGCTCCACTAACTATGCTAACCTCTTAGTGATAGTTGCCTGACATGTATCCTTGGCCATCATTATTTCTTGGTTCAAGAGCGCTTCAAAGTATAACCCATAAGATAACTCATTATATCCAAACTCAACAAACAAGTGCAAACTACACTTAAACTATCAAAACTAAATAAGAGAAAGTATGAAACAAAGTAATGTTAGTTTATTAGAGAGTTAGGATGTTAGAAGAATCCATCATCATGAGCCATAATGGCTCTTACAAGAGCAAGGCCAAGTAGAGGCTATTAGATTCATGTGGATTATCAAGTAAGAAGTTAGTAAGTTAGTAGTTAGTAGTTAGTTGCCATGAGAGAAAATTAGCTAAACATGTAAAAGGAGTTAGAAAGAAGAAAACAAGGAGAAATAAAGAGAATCTTTTAGAGATTGTAACCTTCCATTACAAGCACTCTTGCTTCTACCCATGTATCACTCTTTTCCTACTACAAGATTTACAAGAAATGGAAAATACAAAAAGAAAAGAATAAGAACAACTAACGTAAACTACCCTAAAAATTACAACATGGAGGAAAAAACCCTAAAACTCTCCTAAAAACTCCTCCTAACTCCTTCTCCTTCTGCTCTGGAAATCCCAAGGTATATATAGGCAAAAGGGGCACCGGGGAGCTTATACGGAGCTGCACGTCAAATCATGACGTGCGGTTCCACGGCAGTTGCCGCGTTCTCGTGGCAGTTGTGGCGTTTCAATGGCAGTCCTAGGCAGCGCGTGCGGCCCTGCCTGCTACGTGCCCCCTGCTTGTCCCCCTGTCAGCTATACTTCCTAGAATCCAGATTTGGGCCCTCAGTTTTGACGAAATCACCCTCCAAGGTCAATGGCTATTGTTGTAGGCTTTTAATAACCAATGAAATGAGATTTTGGGCTTCTTTTTCATTTCATGTCATGGACCTAGAAACATGCAAGAGAGGTATAATTAACATGATTTAATATTAAATAAATGTGAAGATGGGGTATGAAATATGAAATTAGAGACTAATCAACACCCTCAAGGGGGTAGCATTTGAATGGTTCATGAAGCTTCCCGTAGGCTCTATCAAAACATAGGTCAACCTCGAGAAGCTATTTCCAGCTCACTTCTTCGAAGACAATACAGAGATATCGGTGCCAACTTTTCTTGCAACAAAGCAGAAAAAAGGAGGGTTTATTATAGAAAGGTTTCAGAGTACGGCGCTCTGATGTCTAAGTGGCATGACGTAATCTACATTGGTAGAGACTTGCCACACACAATCTGCAAACCGCACTCCTAACTCAGATAGGAGTAGCTGAGTATCAGACTTGGAAGCAGTTGGTGATACAAGGCGAGCAAGGGGAGGAGATCGTCGCCAGGGTCAAGGCTGAAGAAAAGGACAGTAAGCTGGGACCTGATAAATCAATGTGATGCGCTCAAAAATCATCTTTTAAAGAAGAAGGGATACTCTGGCAATAGAGGTTAAATTTTTTCCAAGCCTAAGCCGGCTAGAGGGGAAAATTCTTTAGAACAGGTGCGAGCCAACAAGCCATATTCTTTCAAAGATGAGCATATTGTCTCCCTGTTTAAGTTGCTCCACAAAAGGAACAAGCTTAAGCTGCCAGAGGCAAGATGTCCTAAAAAGGTGAGCAAGACAGATGACCCCAACTACTGCTTGTATCACAGGATGCTCGGACACCCTCACGAAGAGCTACTACATTTTTAAGGATCTCCTTCAGGCTCTAATTGATGCAGATGTGCTCAAACTCTGCCCAGAGCAGAAGAAGTGACCGCCAATGGGATATCCTCAATGCCTCTTCAATTTGGCAGGGGCCACCCATTAGCACCAACCAGAGTGGTTCCCATCCCGAAAGGAAAACTAAGGGTGATCAATATTGATCCCTATAACAAGAAGGAGAAAGGTCTAGTCCCATCCCAACTCCTCAAGGAGAGATCATGTGAATTCACCCTGATCTCATCGAAGGCCAGCAATGCACTACTGTTACCAACAGGTAGTCCAAAGGTAAAAAAAAAAACGCCCTCTCGCAATGTGGTGTGTGCTTCCTCAGGAGAAGCCTAGACAGACGTTGCCTCTCTTACTGATTCAGAGGAAAAGAAATTTTTCTCGTTGCAGAACAGAGTGCCCTTCCCATGGCTGGAACTCGGTCCGGTCATCAGTACTTAAAAAAGTATAATGAGGTAGTGCCAAGCTCCTCCAAGCCAAGCAATCCACGAAGCAACTTGTGGATAAGCAGTGAGAGCTTCAGTACGCTAAACCTCTCCAAAAAGACAAAGCAAAAGGGTTGTCAACACCTTTTCGCTTCTATGTCTAGGCTCAACTGACCAACATTTCTGCTAGAATCACTTTATATGAGCTCTTGAGACTCTCCAAGTCAATGAGAGAAGCTCTCAGAGAAGCTCTAGTCGATTCAGAGGCTTTCATTGCCCAGAATCCGGCAGGATGCAAAGAGGAGGAAGACGACAAGCATTTTCTTCAAGTCTCCAAATGTTTCCCATGCATTATATTCTCTCCGAATAATATGCAAATCAAGGAAAAACATGATAGACCCCTGTACTACATGGGGTACATTGAATCATCTGAAGTGAGCCACATTCAGGTTGATTCAGGATCCGCGTTGACTATTATGTCCCGCAGGATTATGCAACACTTAAGGATCCCCACTTACTGATTGAGCGCTACTCAAACTACCATATATGACTTCAATGCTAATGGTACATGCCCGATGGAAAGATTAAACTTAGATGCCAGATTGGGGATTTGAAATATAAGGTGACGTGTTATGTCATCGATACTGACACGTCTTACTATTTGCTGCTGGGGCGATCATGGATTCACTGCAACTCATCATCCCAACCATCCTTCATCAGGTGATGAAATACACCTATGAAGATGGTAAAGTGAGAACGTTGATCACTGAAAAGCATCCATTCAAAAGGGTGGAGAATTATTTCACTGACTCCCTTCTCTACCAGTATCCTCTTGAGCTTGCAGAGGATCGAAGTCTAGAAGACCTTGATTCTGGCAACGAAGCTGACACTGAGCTAGAGCCAGAAGATGAGTGTCTCTAAGAAATAAATCTTTCTGTAATGAGCATTGATAAGCTTAATTTCAATACCACCACCAATGTTGAAGGCGAGCAGTTTATCAATAAAAATTTGGATTTGACTTACCTTTATGTGCTAACTTCTGATTATGTACCATCAAATACTAGTACTGATGTAGATAGTGACCCCTGGTCTGAAATAAGTGTCTTGCCATCATTGCATGCACCTATAAGTCATACCTTATGATACATCAGAAGGCAAGTAACGTCTGTGGAGCCTTCTTCGAAGTGTCAGTCAAGTGCAAGGGTCAGAAGCCAATTCTATTTGGAAGAGTTGAATCTGAACCGATGACTTGTCGTGAATCTGAATCTATACAATTCTTTCATTATGGATGAGAATCATGTCACATAATGAAAAGAATGGGGTATGATCTTACCAAAAGATTTGGCCTCAATTTCGGTAAAGAAAAACGAGCATTTCTGTGATCCTTCGTACAGAAAGGCAAAAACTCCAATTATTACACAAAACCCGATGATGACTAGGCTATATGTCTACTCTAGTCTCATCAGATCCTAAATCTGAAGAAGAGGTCTATCATGACTGTTCATCGGTAACATCATTGTGGGACTCAGATGTCAACGTGGGTGCTATCTTCAAAAGTCTCTAAGTGAACATGGTCTCAGCCAGTCATTTGGAGAAGAAGATGAAGATGCAGTTAAATGCGAAGAAATGATCCAATCAGATATTGATTCATGGATCAAACAGTTAAACACTCTTAGGGACATACGCTTTGAACAGCGTGAGCCGCCCACAGAGGATAAAGTGACTCAGATAAATTTTGGAGATGAGGCTAATCTCAAGCCTATTTTCATAAGTGAAAGCTTACACCTTTCGAGAAAGAGGACCTAGTACATCTCATATCAGAGTATATATATTCTTCACTTTGAACAATGAGGACATGCTTGAACTTGATCCCCAAATGTTATGCATCAATTCAACATCAATCTAGAAGCAAGGCCAGTCAAGGAACGGCGATGATGCTTCTGTCCAGAGACTATGGGAGCAATCGAATCAGAAGTCAGAAAGTTCATAGACTCTGATTTCGTCAGGGAGGAGCAGCATCCTGATTGGGATGCCAGTATTGTTCCCGTCTCCAAGAAGAACGGGAAGATTCAGATTTGCATTGACTTCACGACTAAATGCAGCTTGTCCAAAAAATGAGTTTTCTCTTCCAATCACGGACATCATGATTGACAACACGTATGGATTTGAGAGAATGTCCTTCATGGACAGCTTCTCAGGGTATAATCAAATTAAGATGTATTCAAAAGACGAGAGGCATACATCCTTCAATACACTGCTGGGAGTCTACTATTGCACAATGATGCCCTTTAATCTAAAGAATGTGGGCGTAAGATATCAACGTTCCATGAACACAATCTTCCATAAGCATATACGTAAAATCGTAGAATGTTATGTCGACGATATTGTTGGCCCAGAGGCCTTCCACTCTAGTTTTGATGATGATTAACTCATGTAGTTATAGTTTACTAATAATCTTGTGATGTTTAGTTTCAGATACTTAACCAAGATATTAATAGGTGATTAGCTTCAACAAAGGTGTTTTGGATCTTTCACATGGTGATTCAAGAGCCCGAGCGTTAAAGTTCATATCTAGCACTCGGTTGGAGTCAAGCTCGGTGGATTAAGTTTGGATCGAGTTGACTTGGAGACGGCGCTCTACAAGAAGACTTCAGTACAGTGTTTAGTTTATAGCTTAGATCCATTGTTAAAGATTAGATAGTATGATATGCTCAAGTTCACAACACACACTTGTTTAAAGTTTCATGTTTAGTTTTTGGTTTTTAGTTTAACTGATCTTGGTTTTCATGAATATATAGAATCAACAAGTTTACATGATTTAATGTATATTAGATTTGTTCTATATACATCTATGCTTCAACTATTTAAACAAACTTAGTTTGATAGTCTATTTCATGAGTTTGGAGTTTTGGTATTTTAAACAAAACTTATTTTCGGATTTAATGTCAAAAATAGTGATATATATATATATATTCATGTATATTGGATTCTATCCATATACTATATGCTTAAATGTTGTTTCTATATCATTTTTTGTATTTGGATGAGTTTTGGACAAAACGTTTTTTCCATTTCAAAATCTAAGTTTTGGAAAATACGAGTTTTGGTTTTCGGCAAAATTTCTAAGACATAAAAATGGTTCAAATAAATTAAATATGTGTTGAATTTTTTCACACATTTTGTATTTCAAATATAATATAAGAACTTATTTTTGTGGATTTTTAGATATTTTATGGGATTTAATTGGATAATAAAGACTCAAGTTTTAAATCCTATAATCAGCCATGCTAGGCTCTGGCGGTCGACCGGACCCAGAGTCGGTCGACCGGACCATGCATAAGAACATGCACGCAGACCAGCCACTTAGGCCGGTCGACCGAAGCGGTCGACCGACTGAAAGCGCCCCACTCTCGGGTGGGGCGATCGACCAAATGGTCGACCGTGAGGCTTGGCACGGTCAACCGAGCGGTTGACCGGCCAGAGAGCAACTGCTCTCTGGATTTGGCACGGTCGACCGCGCGGTCGACCGACAGGCTCAACAGTCATATTTTTGATCGTTGGCCGGTCGACCGGCCGGTCGACTGGAAGGTCAAAACAGACCTTTCCTGCTGCCAACGGGCAGATTCTGATTGGGGCCTTTATATACCCCGTCTCTTGGGTGTTTTGTAAAGAATTTTTAAGAGAGAAAATTTTCACATTTGCAAGTGTTTTATTACAAGTTTCAAAAGAGTTTTAGAGCTTTAAATATTTGATCTTTATCTTGTTTTTAGAAGGGTTAGAAAATCATTGAAAAGAAAGTTCTTTGGGAATTGGTTTGATCTTCATTTTCAATTATATCAAGAGTTTTTCCCTTGAGATTTTCTTTGAGTTTTTGATTTTCAACTCTTTGTTTTTCACACTTGAGCTATCTTGCTATCCTATATATAGGATTTTTATCTTTGTGAAAAAATTGGTTTGTGGTTGAGATAGGCCATCAAGTTGTAAACTTCTTTCATTGTGAAATCCTCTAGTGAGAGGAGATTGATTTGGTATCCCTCTATTGTGAGGTGATTGTGAAAGTTATGGTTGGCTCCCTCTAGTGAGAGGTGGAGATTGTGTTTAGCTCCCTCTAGTAAGAGGTGGAGTTTGTGTTGGAATCCCTCAAGTGTGAGGTGATTGATTTGTATTGGCTAAGTACCTACCCCTCTTGTGTGAGGTGATTTTGTGTTGGTTGTGCCTTACCTCTGTGAGAGGTTGTATTAGGAGAGAGGAGTTGTGTACTCCCAATTGTATTTTCTCCAAATTCTCAGTGGAGGTTCCCTTATGGGAGTCCTATGTGGACAAGTTAGTGAAAATCCTTCTGTGTGAAGGTGGGGACGTAGAGCTGTGTGCTCGAATCTCGAAACATATCCGTGTGTTAGCGATTGATCCACTTTCTCTTTACTATCTCTCTCTATTACTTTGTGCATCTATTCATATTGCCATATCATATATATGCTTGTGTTATTTGTGTGTGCCTCACTTGTATTTAACCATGAGAGCTTCATATAGCACCTCAACTCTTATTCAGAGGAATCAAGAGGAGTTAGTCCAGAGCCCTTCACCGGGAATTCGGCGACACTCGTTGGTTACATTATGTCTGTTGCAATTAAGTTTTAATTTTCGCGTTTTGTTCATTAGATTAGCCGTACACCTATTCACCCCCCTCTAGGTGTACTTACAATTGGTATCAGAGCCTACGCTCCTGATATTAGGTTTAACAACCTAGGAGTGTGATCTTGTTTTGCTAATCTATCATTTGCATTTACACAGTTATATTGTTATACACATTCATGGATTGCTTTTCACCTCCCATGTTTGATGTCTCTAACATTGACATGTAGAAATTTAGGATGTCCATGTATCTAAAAACCCTAGGCTTGCATGTTTTCCTTGCCGCTACCAAGAAATCCTATCTTGGTAATAACAAGCATATAGAGGCCAATGCATAAGACCTTGAGGCACTTAAAGCACGCTTAATAAAGAATATTTGTGCTTAATTTCTAACTATGATTCCGCCTTTGCAGTGTGGAACACGTTGACCTCCTCTGAGCTTCAAACTCCCAATATTGTGGAGGATGAATCTAGTGGAGAATCCGAGTAACAATGCTACATGGTCCAAGAGAATGACTCTCTTGAGGTATATTCGGAATCTCAATTAGATGGTGATGATGCTAGTTCTTCTTGTGATAATTATGTTGATCCAAATGCTTTAAATGAAAAACTATCAATTGTATGTGAAAAATTGTTAGAAAAATATAATCTTTTAAAAAGAAGAGTTTTAGACTTAACAAAGAAAATAAGGATTTGTTTTCAAAACATGAATTGGCTTTACAAGAGAAGGTGAGATTTCAAATGAGTGTGACTCTTTAAAACCAACTTGAACTTGTTTTAAATGAAAACAAGATTTTGAAAAATAAAAATGATTGTAAAAATGTTTTGAAGAAAAATGAGTTTTTAACTTCAAAGCTTGATTTTGTTTTAAAAGAGAATGAATCTTTGAAAAAAAAATTGCTTCTATTTCAAAGGAATTGGAAATAGTTTCAAAAAGAATATTTCTTTGCAAAATGATTTGTCTACACATGTTTGTCATACTAGTGTAGCTTCATCTAACTCACCTATTGCATGCACCTCTTCTTCCTTAATTAAAAATGATATATCTATGCTTACCAAGAGTATGAATTGTTTGGGATCCACTTTGAGCTATTGTGCTTTGAACCATACATGTTTGGAATCTATATTTCGAAAGAAACAAGTTACTCTTATGCATGCACACAAACCACAGCATACACATGCTCCTCACGTACACAGTTATAACACGATGTATGCTCATATGTACACTTGTACACATTGTGGACGTAAGGGCTACCTTGCTAAGTTTTGTTATGATCGTATACATGATTCAAATTTAGCAACTAAATTTATTTGGGTTAGGAAAGGTGCTAACCCACATGGACCCAAAAGAGCATGGGTATCAAAGACCACCCCTATGTTATTTGATGTAGTTGTGGACTCTCGCTTGACGTGAGAGCGATGGTGCCTTGAGGTGGATGCGTTCGAGCTTAAAGAGGACTATTTGAATGCATCACTTCAAGGGGAGTGTAGTGGGAGGACCACCTTGTTTAGGAGATATGGAGAGTTGCCTTCATGGTTTTGGTAACTATCTCTTACTCTTCATTTATATTTGCATGCTTCTAGATCATTCATTTATAGCATGTCTTGTTTTTAATGTTCATTATGCCATATGCCATGTTTATTAGTCCTATGACATGCATGATTAGTATTTGAGATACCCATGTTTATATGGACCCATATTAGTATTCTCACTTTAGTTTAACTAATGTGTTTGTCCTAAATCTAATGCATGTGCATTTGCCATAATGATCATATGAGTTTTGTTTTGATTTCTATGCTTCATATTTTGATTACATGTCTAGATGTTAGTTTTCATTAAAACTTAAGTATATACTTGTACAACTAGTGAGCCACAAATAGATTATTATGTATTTGTACTTGAATGCTCATTTGTACCATTAGATGTACTAGTATAGTCTAGTTTTGATGACTCTTACATTTTAACTTGTATTCCCATTTTATGTATGTTATTCATGTTTATATTTAAACTTCATGTATATGTCTATTTTGTCTAAACTATTAGCTATACATATACATCCTTGAGCCACTTGCCTTCATGCATATATCTTTTGTGGACTCGTAGTGTTTGGATATGTATGTATACTTTAGTTTGTACAAGACATACATATACCTTAAAGGATTCTAGTTTTTGATGATTTCATTTTTTAAGGAATTTCATATTGAGCTTTATGCCTAGTTTCATGATAATGTGTTTCACATAACTCTTATATACTCACTTTATTTGTTTTCTCATGATTTTATTTTCATGAGTATGATACGGGCTTCATAGATTTCGAGTGTTTGGTGATCATGTGATTTACATATTTTTCATGGAATATATTTTGTTTTATTCCTTACTTGAAAGATTTCGTACTAGTTTACAAAATTTTCTTATAACTAGTTCGTATTCTTCATTTTGGAAGAGTTTTCAATTATGTTAAACTATTTTAAACCTATTTTTGAAAACCCTTTCCATTGAAGGGCGGTTGGTTGGGAGACCATGCCTTGTATGCTTCTTATTGAAAATCTTTTTTAAACATGTGTATGACATGGGTGGTAGGTAATATGAGTTATACACTTGATCTTATTGTGTTTTCAATTGGTATCATTGGATCTTTTCTATTGGTACCACTATTGACATTTTTTTGTATACTCATATATGTTTTTATATATATGTATGCTTACACTTCAAATAGTATCAATTTCGATTGGTATTCAATTTTCCATACGTATATATATGCTTTATTGTGCTTAATATATCTCTATATCTTTGAGCACAAATTTTTGTTATGCTAAGGTTGATTTCTTCAATGACTATTATACTTCAATTGATTATGTTTCAATTGGTATCTTATGCATTATTTTATTTGGTATTTCATAAAGGGGGAGAAAATTTATATTTTATTTTTTATTACACTTGATATTTTACTCCCACACTTTATGTTGAAAAATGATTGAAAAAGGATATTGATTATTTTTGGTATCATATGCTCCTAATGAATATTACTTTCAATTGGTACTAATCTTTACAATTGATATCAAGATTATCTATATATTTTTTAATTGATATCAAATTTTTTGGTTGGATTCGTCAAAATGATTTATTTACTTACAATTTGTATTTAAATTTATATTAAAAATATTTGTTTTATGTACCTTCAATGATATGTTTTATTTATTTCAATTGATATCATGATGTACGAAATTGATATATATTTTCAATTGGTATCATAATGTTTTGTTTTGATTTCACCCCTTATTGATATTTTTTTGTTTAAGACAAAAAGGGGGAGAACATAGTTTTATTGTTTTCTTTGACCCTTTGTGATGATTGACAAAAAGGGGGAGAAGTATTTGAGATTATATGTATGTTTATTGTTATTTGTAAGTTTATATCAAAGTTTTTTCATATTGATATTTTATTTCATATTGATATTTTTTTATTGTTGGTATCAAAATCTTTTATGATTATCTTCCAATTGGTATCAAGAATTTTTTTATTAATGGTATCAAGAGTTTTTATGTTACTTTTATGATAAAGTTTTCATATTGAAATTTTTTATTGGTATCAAGAGCAATTAAAGAACATGTTTATTTTAAAAAGGAAAAGGAATTTATTTTAAAAGTTTGGTATCAAGAGCATGTTTATTTCATTGTTTTATGCATGTTGATGCATATTCATGTTTAGTATTCATTGCATATATTTATTATTTTGTTATGCATGAGTTAAAGGGAGAGCTTCTTTGAAGTTTAACTTTAATCCATGCATAATAAACTCCATGAGTTTTGTCATCATCAAAAAGGGGGAGATTGTTGGCCCAGAGGCCTTCCACTCTAGTTTTGATGATGATTAAATCATGTAGTTATAGTTTACTAATAATCTTGTGATGTTTAGTTTCAGATACTTAACCAAGATATTAGTAGGTGATAAACTTCAACAAAGGTATTTTAGGCTTTCACATGGTGATTCAAGAGCCCGAGTGTCAAAGTTCATATCTAGCACTCGGTTGGAGTCAAGCTCGATGGATCACGTTTGGATCGAGTCGATTGGAGACGACGCTCTACAAGAAGATTCGATACAGTATTTAGTTTATAGTTTAGATCTATTGTTAAAGATTAGATAGTGTGATATGCTCAAGTTTACAACACACACACTTGTTTAAAGTTTCATGTTTTGGTTTTCAGTTTTTAGTTTAACCGATCTTAGTTTTCATGAATAGATAGAATCAATAAGTTTACATAGTTTAATGTATATTAGATTTGTTCTATATACATTTATACTTCAACTATTTAAACAAACTTAGTTTGATAGTCTATTTCATGAGTTTGGAGTTTTGGTATTTAAACAAAACTTATTTTCAGATTTAATATCAAAAACAGTGATATATATATTTCATGTACATTGGATTCTATCCATATACTACATGCTTAAATGTTGTTTCTATATCATGTTTTTGTATTTGGATGAGTTTTGGACAAAACGTTTTTTCCATTTCAAAATCTAAGTTTTGAAAAATACGAGTTTGGTTTTCAGCAAAATTTCTAAGACAAATGGTTCAAATAAATTGAAATATATGTTGAATTTTTTCACACATGTTTGTATTTCAAATATAATATAAGAACTTATTTTTATGGATTTTTAGATATTTTATGAGATTTAATTGGATAATAAAAACCAAGTTTTAAATCCTATAATCAGCCCTGCCAGGCTCTGGCGGTCGACCGGACCGGTCGATCGGACTCAGAGTCGGTCGATCGGACTGGTCGATCGACGTGCACAAGAACGTGCCCCACTCTCGGGTGGGGGCGGTCGACCGGACGGTCGACCGTGAGGTTTGTCACGGTCGACCGAGCGGTCGACCGCCTAGAGAGCAACTGCTCTCTGGATTTGGCACGGTCGACCGTGCGGTCGACCGGCAGGCTCAACGGTCATATTTTCGACCGTTGGTCGGTCGACCGGAAGGTTAAAACAGACCTTTCCTGCTGCCAACGGACAGATTCTGATTGGGGCCTTTATATACCCCATCTCTTGGCTGTTTTGTAAAGAATTTTAAAGAGAGAAAATTTTCACATTTGCAAGTGTTTTATTACAAGTTTCAAAAGAATTTTAGAGCTTTAAAGATTTGATCTTTATCTTGTTTTTAGAAGGGTTGGAAATCATTGAAAAGAAAATTTTTTGGAATTGGTTTGATCTTCATTTTCAATTCTATCTAGAGTTTTTCCCTAGAGTTTTTATTTGAGTTTTTGATTTTCAAACTCTTTGTTTTTCACACTTGAGCTATCTTGCTATCCTATCTATAGGATTTTTTTTATCTTTGTAGGAAACTTGGTTTGTGGTTGAGATAGACCACCAAGTTGTTAACTTCCTTTATTGTGAAATCCCACTAGTGAGAGGAGATTGATTTGGTATCCCTCTATTGTAAGGTGATTGTGGAAGTTATGGTTCGCTCCCTCTAGTGAGAGGTGGAGATTGTGTTTAGCTCCCTCTAGTGAGAGGTGGAGATTGTGTTTAGCTCCCTCTAGTGAGAGGTGGGCTTGTGTTGGAATCCCTCAAGTGTGAGGTGATTGATTTGTATTGGCTAAGTGCCTACCCCTCTTGTGTGAGGTGGTTTTTGTGTTGGTTGTGCCTTGCCTCTGTGAGAGGTTGTATTGGTTGAGAGAGGAGTTGTGTACTCCCGATTGTATTTGCCCCAAATCCTCAGTGGAGGTTCCCTGTGTGGGAGTCCTGTGCGGACAAGTTAGTAGAAATCCTTCTGTGTGAAGGAGGGGACGTAGAGCTGTATGCTCGAACCTCGAAACATATCCGTGTGTTAGCGATTGATCCACTTTCTCTTTACTCTCTCTCTATTACTTTGTGCATCTATTCATATTGCCATATCATATATATGCTTGTGTTATTTGTGTGTACCTCACTTGTATTTAACCACGAGAGCTTCATATAGCACCTCAACTCTTATTCAGAGGAATCAAGAGGAGTTAGTCCAGAGCTCTTAACCGGGAATTCGGCTACACTCGTTGGTTACATTAAGTGTGTTGCAATTAAGTTTTAATTTTCGCATTTTATTCATTAGATTAGCCGTACACCTATTCACCCCCCTCTAGGTGTACTTACAGATATTGCTGTCAAGAGTAATGACAAAAGCAATCATCTTATAGATCTGAATAAAGTATTTGATATCATGCGGCTCACCAATTGAAGATGAACCCAACCAAGTCCTTCCTGGGGTGGCAAGTGGTAAATTCTATGGATTTGTTGTAACATCCAAAGAATCGACCTCAACCTGAGAAAGTCTGCACCATCCAGGAGATGCAGTCTCTGAGGAATCTTAAAAGAACACAGAGGATTACAAGGATGACCGGCTTACATCCAGAGGTTCATATCAAATCTCTCTGGACATTTTCAACCCTTCACCAAGCTGATAAAGAAGGGAGTCTCATTTATTTGGGACAGTGCTTGCAAAGAAGAGTTCGAGAAAATCAAGCAATACCTCATGCATTTACCTATCTTGGTAGCTTCAGTATCAAGAAAACCCTTCATGTTATATGTTCGAGTTATGAATCATTCCTTAGGAGCTTTGCTAGCTCAGAACAATGATCAAGGTCATGAATAGACAATCTATTACTTAAGTAGAACAATGATTAGGGCGGAACATCGTTACAACATAGTCAAAAAGGAATGCTTAGCCTTGGTTATCGCCATCCAGAAGATGACACTACCTTGTGTGGCAACACATTCACGACATTTTCAGAGTTAATCCCCTGCGATTACTTATGACGAGATCATCTTTACTAAATTGTACATTAGCAAAATGTGCCATATTGTTCTTACAATATGAGATGTAATTCATGCTGCAGAAGGTAGTCAAAAGACAATCTGTGGCAAATTTCCTGGTCAGTCATCCAGTCTCAGGAAACTCAAAACTTTATGATGATCTCTCAGATGAAATCATTGAAGTTTGTGCGACCCACGCATAATCGGAAGAAGAACAATGACGTTTATTCTTCGATGATGCGTCAACAATGGGTCCAAGAGGAAATATCATAGCAGGAGTGGGGGTAGTAGTAGTATCCCCACATAACTATATGATTCCTCGTGCATTCTCTTTAACTAAGCCGCGCTCCAATAATATAGTAGAATACAATGCTCTATTGGTAGGAATGCAACTTGCTGAAGAGATCGGTATCAAGTATCTCGAAGCATAAGGTGACTCCAAACTCCTCGTCAACCAGGACCATGGGTAGTATGAAGTCTGACATGAAGACTTAATATCCTACTACAATGCGAATATTAAGATGGCTGAGAAGTTCAAGAGCTTCTACATCGACCATGTACCTCGTTAATGGAATACACATATTGATGCATTGGCATCACTTGCTACTTCACTAACCCTCTCAGCCAGAGCAACAGAAAGCATACTTATCCACAGCTCTGACTTGTACTGTTTGAAATATGCCCTTGAAAACAGTAAAACTCTGAGAGAAGACCTTCAAGTTAAAGAGGTTCTCGAAACATCAACGGACCTAGAACTCAGGGATTGGCGATTCTCATTCATCGATTTCATCTTATACAACATACAGTCAGACAATCCAAAGGAGGCAGCTGCAATTAAAAGAAAAGAGCCTTGATTCTACTACAATGTGATCACACGAACATTATATTGTTGGTCGCATGATGGAATTCTACTCCACTGTCTTTTACACAAAGAGGCACAAGAAGCCCTCAGGGAAGCTCATGACGGTATGTACGGAGCTCATCAACCCAGACCCAAATTTGGGGACCGACTATAAAGACTTGGCTATTATTGGCTGAAGATGATTCCTGATGCTATCGCTTACGCCAAACGGTGTGATGCTTGTCAGATCTATAGTGACTTCATCCATCAAGCACCTGGTAATCTTCATCTAACATCTTCCTCATGGCCATTCGAGATGTCAGGAATAGACATCATCGGACCTGGTTTATTCTAGTAATACCGATTACTTCTCAAAATGAGAAGAAGCTATCCCCTAAAGGAAGTGAAGATGTCCGACGTAATCAAGTTCATCAAGCATCACATCCTATACCGTTTTGGTGTGCCATAATGAATCATCCACAATAATGGGCCTCAATTCGTCAGCCAGGTATTTCAGAGATTCTGTAATAAATTTAGAATCCAAAGTGTGTCTTTAACGACATACTACTCAGCTGCCAACGGACTTGCAGAAGTCTTTAACAAGACCATCGACAAACTTCTCTAGAAGTTCATCTCAAAAAGTCCATGCGACTGGGACAAGAAATTGGGTGAATGTCTCTGGGTTATCGTACAACGGTGAGAACCCCAACAAGGCCACTCCATTCTCCTTGGTGTATGAATGTAAAGCGGTACTACCATTGGAGATTCAAATTTCATCTCTATGCATTGTCTTGGCAATAGAGATGACACACGAGGATAAGCTTCGACTGTGTCTCCAAGAATTGAAAGTTTTGGATGATAAATGACTCCAAGCTCAACAATAAATTGAGCTCTACCAAGCTCGAATCACAAAAACCTTTAATAAGAAAGTTAAGGAACAGATTTACAAGAAAGGCGATCTTATCTTAACTGTCAAATGACCCATGGTCATGACACACAAGACTAAAGACAATTCCAGTCTAAGTGGGAAAGACCCTATGTCGTAGAGATGATCTACTCAAATGGAGCTTACAGCCTTACAAATCCAATGGCGACATGCTCATGATGCCAATCAACGAGAAACTTCTAGAGAAGTACTATCCCTGATTATGCTCAATATCACATCTCTGGTCAAAGAAGTACTTTCCCTGATCAAGTTACACTACATCTCTGATCGAGGATTCACCCTGATCATTCAGATGGATTAGGGTTTGAGATCCAAGATGCCTGAGATAGCGTCGTAGAAGAGCTTCATCATCCAATAGATCAGATCACAGTCAATCGACTTCGAGCCGACCGAACATTAGTGACATTATGATGTATGATGTAACATTTAAAGAAATAACAAAGTTGGAAACTCTAGTTTTAGTCTTGTTACTCTTCTCATGATCAAGTTAACACTATACCTCTGATCGTAGATTCATCTTGATCAATCAGATGGATTAGGATTTAAGATCCAAGATGTTTGGGAGAGCACCAAAGAAGAGCTTCCTCATTCAATGGATCACATCACAGTCGATCGATCCCGAGCCGTCGAACATTGGTGACATTATGCATGATGTCAACATTTGAAGAAATGACAAAGTTGAAAGCTCTAATATTACCATGTCACTCTTCTCATTGATCAAGTTAATACTACACCTCTGATCGAAAATTCACCCTGATTAATCAGATGGATCAGGTTTTGAGATCCAGATGCTTGGAAGAGCGTCAAAGAAGAGCTTATTCATTTAATCGATCATATCATGGTCGAACGACCCTGAGCTGACCGAATATTGGTGATATTATGATGTATGATGTCAACATTGAAGAAATGACAAAGTTGGAACCGATTTTAGCCTTGTCACTCTTCTCATGATCAAGTTAACACCACACCTCTGATCGAAGTTCACCCTAATTAGTCAGATGGATTAGGGTTTAGAATCCAAGATGTTTAAAAGAGTGAAAAGAAATGCTTCCCCACTCAATGGATTATATCACTATTAGTTGAGATCGAGCCGATCGAACATCAATGTCCAATGATGCATGATGTAAACATTGAAGAAAAGAAAAAGGCAAATGCCAGTTTTTAGCCTTGTCACTCTTCTCTAGTACATAAACTAGCACCTACCTACAATTTAAAAGAATAGGTCATATTTTGAAATCGAGCATGCCTAAGCAACAGTTTTAGGCACTCTTCTTCCTGATTATTCATCTTGATCTAGAAGGATGGCTTATCTAGCCTGACTTTTTCATATGTAATGGTAGCATGTCTCCCTTCTCCTGTTCGATTGATCAAAACTAGATTCAATGTTAAGGCATCCAAATAGTCAGATGAATTGATTGAATGAGTTTATCTGGTGGCTTATCAAGCCAAACTCATTGAAGAAGGCTCATGATGCATCTTTGCAGAATTTTTTCAGTGTTTCCACATTCATATCAAGATGTGATCGATCGACTCCTATGGTGGATGAAATTAGTTATCTAATGGCTTATCAAGCCGAACTCATTAAAGATTTGTGATGCATCTTTGTAAAACCATTCCAGTGTTTCCGCATTCATATCAAATGTGGCGACCGAATGAGGAAGAGAGAGGACTCCACGAGGAACCATTAATCTCTGGATAAAATCCTCACGAAATTTTACACTGACTTATTTAATCCCCAATGAGATTTTAGAGGTCATGAAATAATTTACTTCAAGTGACACAACAGTCCAACGCTTTCGACGGCTAAGGATAGAGCAAAAGGTTGACTTTTAAGCCCAATGAAAAATCCTTGACAACTCATCATGATGAAGAAAATAGCTTGACTAGACCAACTCAAACGGTAATTGGTAAAGGTATACCAAATCCATTAATAGCTGAGGGTTTGCTAAAAGTCCTAAGGGAGCTAATCCCACTTACTCTCGCTAAAATTTCTAACCAATTTCCTTTCATGGAATGGTAAGACCACAAAATATATTTATTTCCCAGGCGAAATGATTACAGATTTTTTCTATCATATTAACATTATACCTCTGACAGTAAACTTCAAGATATCCCCTGCGGATCAAATTTTCTTGTCAATTTTCTTCAATAGAATGACGGGTCCACCAACCATTGCTCAAATCACAAATTAATTATGGTCAAGTTAACACCACACCTCTGATCAAAATTGCTTTAGCTGTAAAATACATACCTGATAAGTTAATATCACACTTCTTCTAACCCTCAGTTCCAGTCACCGGTATTTCCCACTGGTAGTCGGTATGGAACAAATA
Source organism: Agave tequilana (assembly GCA_038442645.1). Classification (NCBI taxonomy): domain Eukaryota; kingdom Viridiplantae; phylum Streptophyta; class Magnoliopsida; order Asparagales; family Asparagaceae; genus Agave; species Agave tequilana. The sequence goes on from JAVJIF010027143.1 coordinate 17,741, forward strand.
TCTATTCTGATGGTCTAAACTAAGTATACTTTAACTCTTTATCTAACATTTCAAAATTTTCTTGATTTTTTCAAAATTTTCTAAATTAATTGAAGATTCTCGAAATTCGTGACCCATCTGTGTCGCTATAAAAACTTTCAAATTTGTAACTTGTAATCAGGGTGAATTTCATGAATCTGATTTCTTAGTAATGTTTAAAATAATATTTGCCATTTTTAAGAATTTTTAGGAATTTTTCCAACTTAAATAAGAATTTAATTAAGTTAAGTAAAGGGAAAACATAAAATAAATAAATAAAAAAAATCCAAAATTTATTTGCAACCACTAGGTTTTGAATGTTGGTGGGTTAGGAAAGAATATAGTGAGTTAATCATATTGCCACATTGACATGTGATATAGAGGTCCAAGCCTACCTATTTTAAACCTTCATCTATTTTTCCCCATCTTCTCCAACTTCCCCCACTCTCTCTAACTTCTCCCACACTTTCTCCCCCTCATTTCCACCACCCAAAGTGAACTAATTACTCCTTCCACATAGCCTGACTCTCAGGGGTGGCTTAGAGGTGTGTGGGGTGCCTATAAAAGGGGTTTCTCACCATCTCAAGTCATTTGCAAAACTTAAACTTCTCTCCCTTTTTCACTACACTCTCTCTTTCTCTCCCGAATCTTTGAAGTGCTGGTCGAGGAGAAGAACATTCAGAGTGAAGGGAAGCATTCAAGGTAATTTTTTTGTATTTCGTAGAATTTAGTTCGTTGTGGCATTTCATCGAACACGTAATACACATTACATTTTTGCTTTAATTTCACCATGAAAACTTATGCTAAAATCCAAATAAAATTATATAGAATACCTAAGATGTGCCTTGTATTTATCATGATTTTTTAGGATTTTTATTAATTTTATTTGAGAAGATGAAAAAGAAAGATGTGCACTGTGTTGTGCACTATGCACAGCACAGTGCACTCGGCCAAGCCTGCGCCAGACCAGTCTGGTCTGGACCTGGTCGAGCCAGGTCTGGCCAGACCAGGCTGGCCTGGTCGGCCCTAGACCTAACTGGGTGCACAGACCCAGCCTGGGTCTGTTTTACAGGCCCGGATTTGTTTTACATACCTGAACCCGACCCAATATAAAAAAGAAAAAGAAAAAGAAATAAATAAATAAAATATAATAAAAAATGTAGAAAATTCACTGTAACATTTTACTGTAGCATACACAGACTCAAACATATTAGAGTAATAGACCTATTACAGTAGCAAACAGACTCGTTAAGCCTTTTATTGATTTTTATTGATTTTTAGGTTTATTTTAATTTAGAAAATTTTGAAATAAAATCAGAAAATCCAAAAAATTCACAAAAAATCACAAACTAAATTTGGGACTCAGTAACATTACTTTGAATGTAATATTACTTAGAATAACATGAAATTAAATATTCTTTGTAATTATTATTTAATGATCATTTATTTAAAAATTGCCAATAAATTTCTAAATATCACAAAAAAATATAAAATTCATAACTCAGTAAAATATAAATATTATACATCAATTTATTAGTTTATGCATGTATTTTATTATGAAATTATATTTTTAAATGTCTGCTAAAATTAAAATTGTATTATTTGAAAATATTAACCAACCAAAATTATAATAAATAGTAAAAATTACATTCTCATTTAACTTATCACTGAATAGGAACATGTCAAGTCTCTAATTAATTCACGTAATATTTAGGCCGCGAATTTTACCTAGACCCGGTTGCAGTTACGAAAATTCAGATTCCAACGACATCAGACAAGTACACATATTCTCCCTCCTCTGTGTTCCTTTGTTAGTTTATAAATTCCTTTGAAAATCTCAATTTTGTATCTTTCCCTGATCATGTGTATCGTAAGGCATGCATGCATAGGATGTTGTTACATAAATAATCATTCAAGTATAACTATAAATTAGTAAATATTGTACAAGTAAGTTGACATCACCCTATGTCATGATAACTATTTTTATGGCTACATCCTAATACACTGGCATCACTTATACTATTATGCATTTATCACTCGATATTGTCACCGTTTCTATTTTTTCAAAATTTTGATATGTATTGTAATCACTATTTGATACTGATACTCTTGATACTGATCCCTAATCCTATCACACTGAGTCACACATTATCTTGCACTTACATTGATTAATAAAATTAACCAAGCCGCGGTTAATAGGGGAGACTGTAGCAATTCAGGCAGGTGTGCTTAGAAGGGCAGCCCCTTGCGGGTTTGGATGCCACACGTGATCTTGTTATTTATGCACGCTCCTGTTATTACATGTTACATGATACCTGAGTATAATGAATTATTTCTCCCTACTATCAAGATCCACTAACGCATCACTTGTTTAATATGTAGTTGTCCTGTGAGATGGGGCACAGGATGGCTGCATTAGTTAGGGTAATAAAATATACTAGACTTAGAATTATCATTTATGACATGGATAATCTTGACTACATGATGTTCCTGGACTTGCCATATTGTTCTTAACTTGTGAACTTGTGTTCTTGTGACCTGGTGATTATGATATATAACATTACTCATCCAGGGTGCTTCATGCTCATTATATACATGTCATAGTATAAATACATGATCTAGTGTTCTGTTACTCTCGCTGGTATCTTACTTGTCAGTTTATATTACCGTAAGATTCATTATTCATTCATTCTAGTGCTCTACTTATATTACCCTTTGACTTTCACTTTTTTATATTATTATTTTCTCTTCTCGTGTGTGTACTTGCTGGTTCGCTTCTGACGGACCTTAATTTTTCAGCATCAGAGCTTGAGGAGACTGACGAGCCACTGTTCGAAGGAACACAGGAAGACTACCAGGCATGAGTCTAAAGTTTTTTATTTTATATATTTTAGCATTTGTATTGTTATGTTTCAAATTGTTTCTACTTTTATTTCTGCTTTGTTATGTTTCAAATCTTATATCCGGACAAACACTATTGTGGATGTATGTCTTTATATGAAAATGAAACTTCTGCTTGTCTTTTTCATATGTGTGCGTGAATTTGGCTCATTTACTACAACGTATGGTATTCACGGAAGAGATTTCCCTCTTCGTGAGTATCTGCTGACCATCATCACGTATCCGCACTCTGTATTTTGGGAAGCGGGGGCGTGACATGATTTTATTGGTATCAGAACCAGGTTTATTTTAATTTCGCACCATATAAAGATAACTAGATTCACATATAAGACATCTATAATTGTCTGGATACACATCGTTAGCCTAAACTCATGCCTTAATTCCCTTCTAAACTATTCCCTATCCGTTCCAGACACTCATGGCTCGAAACAGAAATATTTCTTCTTCCTCCAAAGTCGACCCAACCTTAAAGAACATGGAGATCCTCCAAACTCTGATACCCATGCTGGAATTGCAGCAGGATCAGAATGGCCTGCTTTTGGCTGGAGTGACGAGGTCCCAGAAGACTGCGGAGAATGCTCTGATGGGGTGAAGCTCTGACCACACGTCGACTAAGGTTGGAAACGTCTCAGATTTTTGAAGGTTGCACCTAAGTAACTTCTCCGAAAATAAGATGCCACTAGAGGCGGAACGGTGGCTGATCAAGATGAAGCAACTGCTGAATGCCACAAAAATTCCTGAGGAAGACTTGGTTGGTATAGTGAGCATCCAACTTACTGATATCGCCCATATCTCGTGGACTGTTGAGATGGTAAGGCTGACTCCACCCATCAGCTGGAAGACATTCAATGAGAGCTTCTTAGTAAAGTTCTTTCCTATGACTGCCAAAGCAGAGATGGAGCGATAATTCATCAACTTGAATCAAGGGGGACGTACGGTGGATCAGTATGCTGCAAAATTTACCAGACTCAGTCACTTTGCGCCATACATGGTGGCACAGGAAGGAACCGTGCCAGGAGATTTCTTCAAAGGCTAGATATCAACATTCAAAGCCATATTGTTCCACTCAACACCTACACCCAAGTTCTGGAGACAGTTAGGACGCATGCGCAGACCTTACAGAAAAGGAGGCGATTTCTAGGGCTCTCCCAGAAACGTCCAATGACCCATATTCCTGGTGGATCCGGTGTAAGGTCCCTACCACCTAAGAGGCCTACCCTGGTTCTGATACCTGCTCCCATAGTAGCTCAGAAGGAGTTGGCCTGCACCTTTTGTCATCTGCCTAGTTATACTCAGAAGGACTGTAGACGGGCAAATCACAAGTGCCTGGCCTGCGGGGCTAGTAATCATCAGCTCCTTGATTGTCCCAAGGCCAACAATTCTATATCCAGAGGACCCATATCGCAGCAGGCCCAACCCGCGCATAGCCCCTAGTTGCACTTCCAACCCAGTAGGAGATGTTCCTTAGAACCAAGAAAAAGATGCCTCAGTAAGGCCGACCAGTGAAGAGGTAGGGCCAGGCCTACAATCTGACTTTAGATGAAGCTGAAGTGGCTAATGGAGTCGTCCCAGGTACCATCTTAGTACAATCTATTCCTGCACATGTTCTCTTCGATTCCAGGGCTACCCATTCTTTTATTTCTGCAAACTTTATTACTCGACACCACATTTCTTGTGATGATATGGTTAATCCCTGGAACATAGCCATGGGAGACGGAATAGTTGTCTGTTCTAAGAAATGTAGGAAGTCCCTTATAGTGATATGTGGTAGAGAGTTTTTAGCTGACCTGATAGTCATAAACGACTCTGGGTTTGATGTTGTTTTGGGCATGGACTGATTGGGTACTTCCTATGCTCTCATTGACTGTAGGAAGAAGAAAGTTATTTTTCGGGTCCCCAGTCATCCAGATTTTAAATTCCATGATGGGGATGTAACTCTGGAGTAAGCTTAATTCAAGAAGAGGCAAGTGAAGGGAGTGCTAGAGTCCTTGAACTCTAAGGAGCAGGTTAATATATCTGAGGTGGTATGTGAATTTCTTGACATTTTTCCTGAGGATCTCCTTGGACTACCCCCTTGTTCGAGAGATTAAATTAGTATCGAAATCTTGCCTGGAATAGCCCCTATTTCCAAGGCGTCGTACCGCATGGCTTCGATAGAACTAGCGGAACTGAAGAAGTAGATTCAAGGATTACTTGATAAGGGGTTAATCTGACTAAGTGCTTCACCCTGGGGCAATCTAGTCCTTTTAGTCAAGAAGAAGGACGTTATCCAGTGACTACGCATTGACTACCGGGAGCTGAACCACGTCACAGTCAAAAATAAATATCCCTTACCTTGGATTGATGATCTCTTCGATCAACTGAGGGGAGCCACAGTATTCTCTAAGCTACATCTCCATTCTGGTTATCACCAAGTACTGGTGAAAGATAAGGATGTATCTAAGATTTCTTTTTAGACGCGATATGGACATTTTGAGTTCCTTGTTATGCCATTCGGAGTCACCAATGCTCCTACGGTATTCATAGACTTGATGAATCGCGTCTTTGCTCCATACTTAGATCAATTTGTCATGGTCTTCATTGATGATATCCAGATCTATTCTAAGACCAAATAGGAGCACAATGAGCACTTAAGGATTGTCATGCAAAATATAAGACAAGAGAAGTTATATGCAAAGTTTAGTAAATGCTCTTTTTGGCTTAGAGCTTGTCTCATTTCTCGGGCATATCATATCTGGGGATGGCATCTCGGTGGATCCAGCCAAAGTAGAAGCTATCAGAGATTGGCCAATCCCTAAATCTATCACGAAAGTGAGAAGTTTGTCGGTTTGTCCAAAATTTGTCCAGGATCGTCGAGCCTCTAACAAAGCTTACTAGAGAGGAAGTGAAGTATCGGTGAACTGAGGAATGCCAGTTAGCATTCGAGAAACTAAAGGATCGATTGACAACAACACCAGTTCTAGCAATTCAAATGGATCTGGGGGGATGATGATACATAGAGATGCTTCTGGGTGTGGCCTGGGCTGTGTGTTAATGCAATGAGGCAGAGTGATATAATTTGCTTCAAGACAACTGAAGCCGCATTAGAGGAATTACCCAAACCATGATCTGGAACTGGCGGTGGTTATCTTCGCTATTAAGGTGTGGAGACACTATATTTTCGGGGAGTACGCGGAGATATTCATAAATTATAAGAGTCTCAAGTACATTTTTACTCAGAAAGAGCTTAACATGTGCCAGAGGAGATAGCTAGAGCTCATGGAATACTATGATCTAGATTTGCAATACCACCCCAGGAAGGTGAATGTAGTTCCTAATGCTCTCAGTAAGAAACCCTCTTTCATGATGATGACTCAGCAGAAGGAGTGCAGGAAGAGATCCTTAGGCTAGACTTGGAGATCATTCTACCTGGAGATATTGAAAGACTCATGACCTTGGTGACTCAACATCTCTGATCGAGAAGATCAAGGAGGTTCAGAAGGAAGACCCTAAATTACAGAAGATCAGAGAAGAAGTGGAAGTTAGACTAAGGCAGGATATAGTCATCCATGCATATGGTTCGCTTCAGTTCGGAAGCAGACTCTGTGTACCATCTGGCAAAGATCGAAGAGAGTTGCTCCCTGAAGCTCACAGTTCCCCTTATTCGGTACATCCTAGGAGTACTAAAATGTACAGAGACCTCAAGCAATACTTTTGGTGGCACAGGATGAAGAGAAAGAGAGCTCGATTCACATCTCGTTGCCTTGTATGCCAACAAGTCAAGGCGAAACACCAGAGGACGGCCGGGCTGCTACAACCACTCCCTATTCCCGAATGGAAGTGGGAGAATATCACCTTAGACTTTGTTGTTGGCCTGCCTAGGAGTCCAAGAGGGAACAATACTATATGGGTAATCGTGGACCAACTCACTAAGAGTGCTCACTTTATACCTTTCAGAATCAGATAGTCTACAGAAGCACTGGCAGAAAAATACATACAGGACATAGTCAGACTGCATGGAGTCCCTGTTAATATATTTCAGATAGAGACACTAGATTTGTGTCACGTTTCTGGGGTACTCTTCAGAGGAGCTTAGATAGCAAGTTAAAGTTCAGTATGGCATTCCATCCTCAGACTGATGGCCAATCAGAAAGAACCATTCAGATTCTAGAGGATATGCTTAGAGCATGTATACTGGACTTTATGGGATAATGGGATGACCATCTGTATTTATTGGAGTTCTCCTACAACAATAACAACTATCAGGCTAGTATTCAGATGGCTCCATATGAGGCACTCTATAGGAGAAAGTGCAGATCTCTTATGTGCTGGGATGACTTTGGCGAAGAAAGCTGCTCGACCCAGATCTAATTTTGCAAACAGTAGAGAAGGTTCCAAGATCAAGGAACATATGAAAGCCCCTCAAGATTGTCAGAAGAAGTGGGCCGATGCCAAGAGAAGACCCTTAGAGTTTGCAGTAGGTGACCATGTATTTCTTAAGATCTCACCAACTCGAGGGGTCATTAGGTTCGGCTACAGTGGAAGCTGAGTCCAAATACATTGGACCTTTTGACATCATAGAGCAAGTCAGAGAAGTAGCATATCGAGTAGCCTTACCTCCAACACTGGATGGTGTTCATGACGTATTCTGCATCTCTCTGATCGGTCGTTAATATTGCACATTCATTAACATATTCTCATACTTATTATAAAATAATACTTTTTTCTAATTATTGTTTAATTTATTTGCAGGCCCATTCCTAAAGGAGAGTGAAGAGAAATGAGCCCAAAAGCCCATCAAATTCTGATTTAAATCAGAATTAATTCGAACTCAGTAAATCAGAGCAGATCAGGTCGGTTCAGATCGGTTGAAAACCAGTTAGAATAAATCCCTACAAATCAATTGGTTGAAGCCAAGGATCAAAGGCCGTTTCGTCATAATTCCGGAGATAAAACTAAAAATCCAGCTGAAGATAAAGTCATATCCCAAAACCTGGACGCTCCACCCCTTGGCTGTGGCCACCTGGCCACAGCAAAGCTGCGGAAACTCGGCATCTATCGCGGATCCGTTGCTTTGTTAGGGAGTTAGGGGGAGCGTTTGCTCCTCCTATCTTCATACGCTCTCCTACATGGGTTTTTGCCTATAAATACTGGGATTTTCAGAGCGTACGGGGACGACCAAGAAGAGAGTAGAACTTAAACTAATTTATAGTTTGTAACCTAGGTTTTTATTTTCTTTCATGTAATTTTCATTTTCTTTATGTAACTGAGAGGAGATGATACTTTCATGGAGAAATGAGAGCAAACTTGTACTGCAGGTGACATCGGAGTAAGTGATCTCTTCTTCCATTGTTATTTGAATTGAATCAAAGTTACTTTTTCTTCTTTACTCTTGTTTTCGTTTACTCTCCTCTTATGTGTTGCAATCCAAGTGAATCTGTTAGCCTTGAGACTGCTTCGCCATTACAAGTGCCCTTGATGGCCTATGGTGATGAACAACTATTCTCTTGCTAATATAGCTTTCCCTTTTATTCTTAGTGTAGATCGGGAATGGGGAAGATCCTACACGCCATGCTTGATCGCCTTCAAAGACAAGGTAAGTCGTAACTACGAATCCAAAGTATATGAGCACAAAAGGGGTAAGTAACTTTTAGTTTCTTTCTTTTCTTTATATTCTTTAGTTTAAAACATCACAATAGACCACTTCTTTTATCATTCCTTTTCCATTTCTTTGTACATATCATTTCTAATTTTTTCATCTTCTTAATCTAGCATCTTCTTCCTAACTCACTTTAACCTAATTTTTCCTTTTCTTTTAAAGAACTAAAGAAGAACTTTAACCATATTTTGTAGCCTAAAAGAGAACTTGCTAAACAAAACTTCCATCGCTAGTCCCTCCTTGTGGATCACGACCCGCATAGCCACTTGCTATTGCGGTAGAATTGAGTAACTTGCATTCTTTAATTTTAAAATCTGAAATACTTTATTTTGTGTGCAGGTACTAGCTCAATCACTCTCAATTAAGGAAGTATGTCTGGAACGACCAACATATTCTAGACTATTTAGATTTAAGCCTGAACCGCGATCTATCCTATGAGGCTCAGCCAATCCGTTTCATCAACAAGAAGGAGAAGGTTCTGAAGAACAAGACCATTCCTCTGGTACTGATATCTTGAGATCCAAACTCTTCTGGGGATTTCACCTGAGAACGGGAAGATGAGATCAGGGCTAAATATTCTCATCTCTTCTCAGCTAACTTATTTCACCTCTAGCTATCTATTCATTATCTTATAACTTAGAATACTCTTCTCCTTATTTACTTTTGAATTTCGAGGATAAATTTTTTTTTATTAGGTGGGTTGGATTGTAACATTCGTTCTAATCACCGGTATTTCCACTGGAGGTCGGTATGGTATAAATACCTATTCTGGTGGTCTAAACTAAGTCTATTTTAACTATAATAAATTTTCTAATATTTCAGATTTTCTTGATTTTTTCAAAATTTGTCTAAATTAATTGAAGATTCTCGAAATTCGTGACCCATCTGTACCGCTATACGACTTCTGAATTTTTAACTTGCAATCAGGGATGAATTTCATGAATCTGATTTTCAGTAATGTTTAAAATAATATTTGCTATTTTAAATAATTTTTAGAATTTTTTTGAATTAAATAGGAATTTAATTAAGTTAAGAAAAGGCAAAAATAAATAAATAAATAAATAAAATAAAATCCGGAATTTATTTACAACCATTAGGTTGGCTAGGAAAGAATGTAGTTAGTTAACCATGTTGCCACATTGGCGTGTGGTATAGAGGCCTAAGCCCACCTATTTTAAACCTTCCTCTTTTTTTTCCCATCTTCTCCAACTTTCCGGACTCTCTCTAATTTCTCTCACACTTTCTTCCCCTCATTCTAACTCACCCAAACTGAATCCACTACTCTTTCCACATAGCCTAACTCTCAGCGATGGCTCAGGGGTCTGTGTGGTGCCTATAAATCACCATCTCAAGTCATTTGCAAAATCTAAACTTCTCTCCCTTTCTCACTACACTCTCTCTTTCTCTCCCAAATCTTTGAAGTGTTGGTCAAGGAGAAGAACATTCAGACTGAAGGAAAGCATCCAAAGTATTTATTTTGCATTTTTTTAGAATTTAGGTCGTTGTGGAATTTCATCGTGCACGTAGTACGCATTAAATTTAGCTTATTAATTCACCATGAAAAGCTTATGCTAAAATCCCAATAAACTAATATAGAACACCTAAGATGTGCCTTGTATTTATCATGAATTTTTAGAATTTTTATTAATTTTATTTGATGAGACAAAAAAAGAAAGAGGAGCATTGTGTTGTGCACTGTGCACAGCACAGTGCACTCGGCCAAGCCTGGGCCAGACCAGTCTGCCTGGACCTGGTCGAGCTAGGTCCAGCCAAATTAGGGTGGCTTGGTCGGACCCAGACCTGACTGGGTCTGTACCCAGAACAGACCTAGCCTGAGTCTATTTTACAGACCTGGGTTTACAGACCCGAACCCGGCCTAATATTAAAAAAAAAGAAAAAGGAAAAGAAAGAAAAAGGAAAAGGAAAAAAATATATAATATAAATAAAAATGTAGAAAATTTACTATAGAATTTTATTGTAGTATAACCAGACTCAAACCCGTTACTGTAGCAGACCCATTACAGTAGCAAACAGACCCGTTAATTCTTTTATTGATTTTTATTGATTTTAGGTTTATTTTAATTCAAAAAATTGAAATAAACTCAAAACATTCTAGAAAATTTAAAGAAAATCACAAACTAAATTTTGGATTCTGTAATATTATTTTGAATGTAATATTACTTAGAATAACATGAAATTTATATTCTTTGTAATTTTTATTTAATGATCATTTATTTAAAAATTGCCAATAAATTTCTAAATATCACAAAAAATATAAAATTCATAACACAGTAAAATATAAATATTATACATCAATTTATTAGTTTATGCACATATTTCATCATGAAATTATATTTTTAAATGGTTTCTAAAATTTAGAAATTGAATTATTTAAAAATTTAAACAACCAAATTATAATAAATAGTAAAAATTATATTCTCATTTAACTTATCACTGAATAGGAATATGTCAAGTCTCTAATTAATTCACGTAATATTTAGGCCGCGAATTTTACCCAGACCCGGTTGCAGTTATGAAAATTCAGATTCCAACGACATCAGGCAAGTACACATATTCTCCCTCCTCTATGTTCCTTTGTTAGTTTATAAATTCTTTTGAAAATCTCAATTTTCATATCTTTCCCTGATCATGTGTATCGCAAGGCATGCATGCGTAGGATGTTTGTTACATAAATGATCATTCAAGTATAACTATAAATTAGTAAATATTATACAAGTAAGTTGACATCACCCTATGTCATGATAACTATTTTTATGGCTACATCCTAAAAACTGGCATCACTTATACTATTATGCATTTGTCACTCGATGTTGTCACAATTTTCTATTTTTCTGAAATTTTGATATATACTATAATTACTATTTGACACTGATACTCTTGATACTGATCCCTAATCCTGTCACGCTGAGTCACACATTATCTTGCACTTACTTTGATTAATAAAATTAACCAAATCGCGGTTAATGGGGGAGACTGTAGCAGGAAAAATTCAAGGAGGTATGCTTGGAAGGGCGACCCCTTGTGGGTTTGGATGCCACACGTGATCTTGTTATTTATGCACACTCCTGTTATTACATGTTACATGATACCTGAGTACAGTGAACTGTTTCTCCCTGCTATCAGGATCCACTAACACATCACTTGTTTAATATATAGTTGGCCTGTGAAATGGGGCATAGGATGGCTGCATTAGTTAGGATAATAAAATATACTAGACTTAGAATTATCATTTGTGACATGAATAATCTTGACTACATGATGTTCCTAAACTTGCCATATTGTTTTTAACTTGTGATCTTGTGTTCTTGTGACATGATGATTATGATATATAACATTAGTCGTCTAGGGTGCTTCAAGCTCATTATATACATGTCATAGTATAATAACATGATCTTATTTCACATGATCTAGTGTTCTGTTACTCTCACTGGTATCTTACTTGTCAGTTTATATTACCGTCAGATTCATTATTCATTCATTCCAGTGCTCTACTTATATTACCCCTTTACTTTCACATTTTCATATTATTATTTTCTCTTCTCGTGTGTGCACTTGCTGGTTCTCTTCTGATGGACCTCGATCTTTCAGCATCAGAGTTTGAGGAGACTAACGAGCCATTGTTTGAAGGAACCCAAGAAGACTATCAGGCGTGAATCTGAAGTTTTTTATCTTATGTATTTTGGCATTTTGTCTTGTTATGATGTCCCGATGCCAAAATTGTATCTACTTTTATTTTTGCTTTGTTATGTTTTAAATCTTGTATCCAGACAAAGACTATTGTATATGTATGTCTTTTATGTGAAAATAAAACTTCTGGTTGTCTTTTGCATATGTGTGCATAAATTTGGCTCATTTACAACAGTGTAAGGTATTCACGGAAGAGATTTCCTTGAGTATCTCTGGCCATTGTCACGTACCCATACTCCGTGTTTTGGGAAGCGAGGCGTGACACTTCTAGTACATCTCACTGTTTAATTTAATACTACATCTCTAACAATAATCTTTTCAATTTTCTCAGTGAAAATAAAACCTTTTGGTGCTACATTAATATCACACCTCTAGCACATCTCTCTATTAAGTTCAATACTATACCTCTAATAGTAATTTTCTCAATTTTCTCAGGAAAATAAGACATGTTGGTGCTAAGTTAATATCATTCCTCTGGCACATCTCACTGTTAATTCAATAATACACTTCTAACAGTAATCTTCTCAATTTTTCAGTAAAAATGAGATCTTTTGGTGCTAAGTTAATAGCATACCTCGAGCACCTCTCACTGCTAAGTTCAATACTAATTCTCTAACAATAATTTTCTTAATTTTTTTTCATGAGAACGAGACGTTCGCTTTTCAAGTTAATATTACAACACTAGCAAATTCTCCAGTCAAGTTAACATCACACCTTTGACAGTAATTTCTCTCAATTTTCTTAACGAAAACGAGATCTTTGGTTAAAACTACACCTTTTTCTATTTAACTTCTTCAGTGAAATCATTTGATTATTTATTTGCTAAGTTAATATCACACCTATGGCAAAAAAATTCTTCGCTTTATTCAGTCTAGTTTTATAATAAAATAGAAAATCGGTATGATGCTAAAAGAAGAATTATCACTTTTATTCTAATAAAAAAAGTAAGAGTGATACAAACACTTTGTCTTTTATTTTCAAAAAAAAGGATACAAGTGTTTCAAAAAGAAAAAGTTAATCTCACTCAGCGGGAAACTCTATCTGCTTTATAAGCTTTTGGATGTCCCTCTGGCGAGTCTCTTCGACCTCAGCCATGGCCTTATCCCGTAGCTCTTCTTCAGTTAAGAGCTTCTTGGAAACAAGTTGGCCCAGAGGGTTTCTAATTCAGAATACTCAGCAACCAGCTCTTGATTCACCTTATATCTGGTGGCCTCGAATTCCTCTATCTACTTTTCTGATGCCAGAATTTGCTCATTATCTTCGAGCTAGGTTTGTACTCTGGTAATGGCTCCCCAAGCACTAGCTATCACTAGCTCCGCACTCTTGGTGTTAAACTCCGACTTCTGAAGATCATCAGATAAGCCTTGATAGCTAACCCTATTGCTATCCAGACGACGGTTCGCTCGATAGTCTCATTTTCAGCGTCTTCAAAGAGATGTTTCTGTTCAGTGCAGAGTTTACTTAAGATTAGTTGAGTAGTCTCAACTAAGTTAGCACCTTTGAGATTCTGCAAGTCTACTGCGTAAGATCTCAGCTACTCCACACGCGCCTGATACACCTTAGCTCGATCGGAACCCCTGATTTTTCAGATTTCTCAACGTGATTCTCAAGTAGTGGCCCCATGAACTCAAAAGGGGTACACCCAGAAAGTACTAATTCAGTGCAGTATATCATCATGAGGAAGAACTGGTCAATCATATGAAAGATCAGATCTTCCAAGATGTCCACTACCGGTGCAGGCTTGGCTGGCGTGCTCATCGACCATGTCTCCACAATTGTAGTAGGTACGCTTTCAAAGGTCGAAGAAGACGTACTTGTCACTCCTATGAGTGTAGATGCAAGCTGTACTAGAATCTCCTTCATCTCTAAAGTTACCACAGGAGGTTCAGATATTGAAGTGCGAATAACATCCTAAGTAGTGGAAACTTCGCGTAGGATGGACCACCAAGGTCTCCTCTATCGAGGCTGCAACAGAGCCCTCCTCTACACCGGTGCTCATGATCGGAGCGGTTGTTTGAGCCACCAGGAGATCTCCTGTAACCACTGCAATAGTGCTAGCAACAACTTGAAGAACCAGAGTTGTGAATAAGACTTTTGTTGTATCTAACCTGATTGAAGAGCGGGATGAGACTTTTTTGTTGGAATCCTCGGGCTGGGATGGTCCCTTCGCCATGTCCTCAGCACTTATGGAACCTCTCCAGCTTCGATCATAGGAACCTCTAAGCCCACATCTTGAGACAGTCCCTCGATCATGTCATCAATGCTAGAAGTATCCTCAACAACGATAGCAGCAGTCTCCCCAGCGACTTGAAAGCCTTCAGGCGGAGAAGACTCATCACCAGTACTAATAACACAGGTAATAAGCCCCTCCGTATTGGTCAAGGTAGTGTTTGGTTCAGGCTGAGCAATGTCGGCAGTACAAGTAGTCACCTTGTTAGAATTACCCACCCGAGTTTCTAAAGAAGTATCAAGAAAGAAAACTATCAGAAACATGTCCATACAAACTGTAAGGGAAGGTACAACGAAGTCAGAGATTACCTTCTACGGAGATGACCTCCATCTTCTGAACAGCTAAGTATGAGAACTTACTACTATCAGGAGCAGAATGCATGTTGTTCCAGTCATCGCTCCCCAAGTAATCTATCTCCTCACTCAAAGAAGAAGGTGAAGCTTGAGTACACGCTACCTCAGCTATCAGAGGTTTAACCATCACGAGTCCACTAGATGGACTCTCCTCTGGCATCCTCATAGATGGCATCATCTCAACTGGGGAGCTTGGCTGAATGTCCTTCGGGTCAGCTTTCTTCTTGACCTTGGGAAGAAGTCGAGTGAATAGTTCCAATGGTCGCCGATATTGGTATAGGTTCGCCCCCAGTCACCCGCCCTTCCTCTGGTACCTCCTCGATGGTAGCCACCGCAGGACCTCTGGTTCGATGACTCCTTAGATGTAATTGGACGCTAGCATCCTCATTTTCCTTACAGTCGACATGAGATAGTTCTGGCTCCACCCCAGATGTTGAAGTCTCCTTTGAAAGAACAACTTCAGGCTCTCGACGTATCCATTTCGCACTCGAACCAATCTCAGTGGATTGGGATCGAGTACGCTTCGCATTCTTGTCTCGCGAGCATTTTGATGGGGTTCTTCGACAGGCTCCTCTCCATGCTCGGCATCTTCCGTCTGACCAGCCTCGATCTCAGCCAGAAGAAATTCGTCCATCCCCTTCAAATGGGTGTTCTTGGAGCCCTTCCTGACTTGGAACATAGCCTCGATCCGCCTGATGCAGGTATTGTTCATATTATACCCAGAGACCGAGTCTACTATAACATACCATGCGCAGAATCCAAGGTTGGCGTAGGAGCTCAGTATCTTCTGTGAAAGGTTGAATCTCGCCTCACGCCCACGCCCTTTCGTACAGCTTGCCTCTGAAACAAAGGCTTGAATTCAGGTTACCTATATAGAGTTGATCATACCCGAATTGTCGGGCAAACCGGCTCGACGGATAGGGTTTAATGTGCAGACATTCCCTCGCCAGAAGACCAGGTACCTCGGGCGAATATTAATCAGCCATAAGAAAATGCCAGCTAAAGGGTGGTGAATCCTTCAGCACTAGGACGGTCGAAAAATCGTTCCCCGTATGCTTATGGGAAATCGGGAAAGCACCTCACCAATTGGTAGTTCATGCTGCTCTGAAGAATTTGCCCGATCATTAGCATGTACCAACCCTGCCAATTTGAGAGTTCCAATCGCCGGATGAGCAACATAGAATCCTTGACCAATTGCACTACTGATATCAAAGATAGGCAGTACATAATGTACCATGCCATGATGTGTAGGGCAATTCTACATGAGGATTTGGTGTCTTCACCTTTGATTCATCATCAGGGCTGACGATGATGTTTCCCTCCTCATCTTCTTCAACGAGCACATTGTAGAAGTTTTAACACAACACTCAGAGTCTGCTCTAGAGACAACCTACCATGGCAGAGAGTAGACTGAAAGACCGACCGTGGGTGAGAAGGACAGCCAGATAAACTACATTGGCGATAATAGCCTCATGAGGTAGTGTGGCCACAACACACCTCTTCAGCCACAACATTAGGAACCTCGCCAGTAGGGCCCTATCCAAGATGGAAGTCTTTGCCTGGTGGTGAAAACTGTCAAAAACAGTATCAGGCTTAAAGGTATCTTCGTTCGACTCTATTATGTACGAGGTCACCGACTCAGAGATACTCTCTGCAATCTCAGTGTCGGTGCTGGCCGCCAGCCGAGTTACTGAACCTAATTTCTCCTTCAAACCCTCAAAGAGGTAGTTGCCCCATGACATCTGCTTGACTCCGCCAGCCTTCAGCCCCTTCATTTGAGCGTAGATATGGAAGTGACACAAGACCTCCTTGTAGGTCTCATACACTTGCGGAGCATCCTTCTTCAATAGATCCAATTCTTCAGTACTAGGGATGTGCTCCTCGTAAGGCAGGCCCTCATGGATAGCCCCGAAACTTCGAACATCTCATCCAAAGAATATCCCATCTCTCCTACCAGGGAAAAATGTGCAGGTGTCCGGGTTATACTTCTCAAGCATTACGAAGAAGTGATAATGGCTCAGAGTGATCCCGTAACGCACAACCCTGATGGCGTGATACAACCGCACTGGAGAAGTCGTTCCTCCAACTTCTTGAGGACGAAGCCGACCATCTTCGCCCACCAAGTGGTTTTCATCAAGTGCACCCAACCTGGCGTCCAGAAGTCAGACTGGCAGAATTTGCCCTTAACCTCCGTGAACCTACTAATAAAGGTTGCAGCTTGCTTTGGAGTTTCGCCTTTTGGGGACTTCTGCTTCATTAAGCCTGGGAGTAGCTCGAGGATCTCACTACTATGCCCGATAGTAAAAGCTACACGATTAGAGATCCTCCCAACCGTAACACTCGACTGTGCCTTGACCAGGTCCCCGTCCATATACCGGTGAAGAGACATGGATTGCAGGTACGATAATGGAAACATCCGCTCTATGTTGGGGAGGAAGAAGCGAAGCTCTCTGATTTAACGAATCCATTTGTAGTGTCCATTGAACAAAACCTCATCATTTTCATTAATAGGATCCCCGAAGAGGAACTATGGCTTCCTGAGTAGCCGCCGAGCATCGAACTCAAACCGCTCATTCGAAATAAGTTCTCTCAGGGTCGATGCAGAACCTTGAGTCAAGTGAGCCTATCGGTCCTTGTTCGATCCTGTGATGTGCGCGCGATCTTTCGAAGACTAAAGATGACATTGGGGTCTGGCCCACCGATGTGCCCAAATTGGTGCTTCTTTGCCAGAGAGTTGGAGGGGTACCTCACTGCAAAAATAGAAAAATACAAAGTTGGAATTCAGGACCAGTAAAAATTACTGAGTCTTGAATCTCAAACGCGGTCTTAACACGTGAGACTCGCGTCCAAGAGTTGAAATGTAAGGCTGATATGAAACTCACATCTGAGCTGATTGTTAGCCCAGAGGCCTTTCACCTTAGTTTTGATGATGACTAACTTATGTAGGTTAGTTTACTAATGATCTTGTGTTTATATAGTTTCAGTATTGATCAAAATCTTAGTAGGTTTTTGCTTCAACAAAGGAGTTTTGGAGCTAATACATGTAGATTCAAGAAGTCGCGCATTAAGATCACATCTTGCACTCAGTTAGAGTCAAGCTTTTGGATCGTGTTTGGATCGAGTCGGCTTGGACAAGGAGTTCTAC
Source organism: Agave tequilana (assembly GCA_038442645.1). Classification (NCBI taxonomy): domain Eukaryota; kingdom Viridiplantae; phylum Streptophyta; class Magnoliopsida; order Asparagales; family Asparagaceae; genus Agave; species Agave tequilana. The sequence continues at coordinate 35,734 of JAVJIF010027143.1, forward strand.
AAGAAGACTTTGGTTTGTTTAGATTAAGTTTGTGTTTAGATCTTGTGTAAGATAGACTAGTATTGCTATGTTCAAGTTCATACACACACAATTTCAATATGTTTGGTTTTTAGTTTAATAAGTTTTGGATTTCAAGTATGCATATATCGGGTTTTGATTTTAACCAGTTTAGTTCTGCTGATTTGTTCGACACCCTTTTAGATTTCTTATCATAACTTTTTATTCTTATATTCAAATAATATGTTTTAAATTGCATTTCAAATATAACTTTTAGGGCTATATTTCATATTCAATAATTATTTTCTGATTCAAATGTTAAAGATGTCAAATATTGAGTTGAAGTCAATTATTGTTCTGAAAATAGTTTATAGTTTTTGATTTGACACCATACTGTATTTTATTGATAACTTTCTAATCCGAAATGATATTGAGTTGATTCAAGTTGTAGTAGAATGATGATTAACTATTTACAAATGATTCCTATATACTTATTTCTAAATTCTGAACATTTAGGCTTGCAAACTATGCTCAAAGTTGACCAACAGTTTGTCAGATTAACAATAACGGCTAATTTTCTGGAGGCTGATTTTTAATATGTTTTTAAAATGTGTTTTATTCAATTTTAAGAGTCAATTTATTCCTTTTAAACCTGATAAAATTATTCTAAATTGTTTTTCTAAAACCTATATAAGAGTCATTAGGATGGATTAATATGACAACAACAATTCCATTGAAAATTAAAGTTTTAGGTTTTAAGAGAAAAAGTTTTCTAGTGCCATCTTGCCCATTTTCTAAAGAGTTTTTTGTGCCTACAAGTTTTATTTCTATTTTATTTTCAAGGGTTGGAGAAATCAAAGAAAAATAGAGTATTTGGGAAATTGATTTTGATCTTTATTTCTATTTCTATCTAGTATTTTTCCTAAGTATTTTTGTTTGTGATTTTGATTTCCAAACACCTTATTTTCTCATACTTGAGCTATCATCTCTATCCTATTTATAGTTTCTTGTTTTTATGAGAAATATTATTTGTGGTCTATTGTGATCACCAAGAGTTGTTTGTGGTTTATTATGATCACCAAGTTGCAATCTTTCCTTTCTTTGTTTTGTGCCTATCCCTCTAGTGTAGAGGTGGTTATGCTTGGGTTTGTGGTTATCCTTCTTGTGTAGTGATGATTGAGGTTGTGGTTTGGCTTTATGCTTTGTCCCTCTTGTGTAGAGGTGATTGATTTGTGACTTTGTGCCTTGCCTCTTGAATAGAGGTGGTTGTGGTAGAGAGAGGAGTTGTGTACTCCTAATTTTGTAATTATAAATTTCGCAGTGGAGGTTCCCTTTGTGGGAGGTCTTGTGTGGACGTAGTGAAAATCTTTCTATGTGAAGGCGGGGACGTAGAGCAATGGCTCGAACCTTGAAACATATCTTGGTGTTTACGTTTGATCCACTATCTATCTCTCCTATATCTTGCATTGCTTTATATTGTTTATTTCTCATACATGCTTAGTATTGTTTGTGTGCCCATACTTGTGTTGAACCAAGAGAGCTTCATATAGCACCTCAACTCTTATTTAGAGGAATCTCGAGGAGATAGTCCAGAGTCCTTCACAGGGAATTCGGCTACACTCTTTGGTTACACATAGTGTGTTGTAATTGAGTTTTAATTGTGCATCATTTGTCATTAGATTAGCTAGTATACATATTCACCCCCTCTAGGTGTATTTTCATTTGGTATCAGAGCCTACACTCCTGATATTAGGTTTAACCACCTAGGAGTGAGATCTTGGCTTGCTAATCTAGATTTGCATTTGCACACATTTTGTTTATACACTCGGATTTCATGGTCCCTCCCATGTATGATGTTACCAACATTGATAAAAAGAAGTATAGGATGAGTGCATACCTTAAAACGCTAGGATTGCATATTTACCTTGCCACTACCAAGAAACCTTATCTTAGTAATGACAAGCATATAGAGGCAAATGCACAAGCCTTGGTGACACTTAGACACACTTAGCAAAGATTATCTATGTATGGTTTCTCATTGTGATTCCGCTTTTGCAGTGTGGAACATGATTGAGGTACAACCTGCACACAAAATACGGAATTATAGAACTTAGAATGAAGATGTGCAAGTGCTCAATTCTTACCGCTATAGCAAGTGGCTATGCGGGTCGTGATCCACAAGGAGGGTTTTGCGATAGAAGCGTTTACGTTCTTTATTGAAATCATTATGAACACAAAACGAAAGTTCTTCTTTGTTTCTTAAAAAGAAGAGAGAAAAGAGTTATGTTGAAATTAGAAGAAAATGAGAGATGAAGAAGGTGAAAAAAATCAGAAAACGACGAAAGCGACTATGTACAAATGAGTCGAAAAGAAAGAGTTGGAAGAAGTGGTGATTTAATTTACAGAAATAAAAGAAAAGAAATAAAAATAATTGCTTACCTTCTTTTCACCAAAAGCTTACCTTTAGTCTTCAGCGACGATTTTACCTTGAAGTGGAGGCATTCAGCGCATAGCCCATAAGATTTGAGTATTGGTCTCTTCTACATTACATCATCAAGACTACTTCAAGAATGAAATGATACAGAGAGAGACTCCATTCCATCGTCATGAGCTATCGGTGGCACTCGCAATGGCAAGGCTCTTTCGATGCTTTTAGACTCACTTGGAAGACAATTGTACCAAAAAGAAAAGTAAAATAGAAAAGAAGAAGAAGAAGACTAAACAGAAGTACATACACAGAAAAAACATCGATTCGATTTCATAATAATCAAAGAAATAAGTCTTACACCGGTGTCACTCCAGCTCAAGCTCCATTCTTGTTCTTCGATGAAAGTCTAATCTCCTCTTATTTACATAAATGAAAATTACAATTACATGAACAAGAAAAAAAAACCTAAACTAAGAAATGAAAAACTAGTCTAAATCCTAACTCTGCATTGGCGTCCAATTTCAGCACAGAGAATGCCCTTTTTAGGCCAAAAACCCAACAACCAGGATCCCGGGGAGATCGAGGGAGCAAACGCTCCCCCTAACTCCCAACCAAGCCGCGGAAACGCGGCTTTGGCCGCGTTTCCGCGGCCAGGGTGTGGCCAGATGGCCACACCCTATTGGTGGGTCATCCTGAGAGTTTCTTCTAGCTTTATCCTTTGTTGGTTTCTTCGTTTGAGCCTCGGATTCTGACGAAATGACCTTGGATTCTTGACTTTAACCGATCGATTCTGAGAGGATTCTTCTCAACCGGTTTCAACCTCTTGATTTTGCCCTGATTTAGTGTGTGCGAATTAATTCTGATTTAATTCAGAATTCTGGTGGGCTTTTGGGCTCATTTCTCTTCATCTCCTTAAGGATTGGGCCTGCAAATAAATTAAACAATTAATTAGGACAATACAGGATTTTATTCTATAATAAGTATGGACATATGGTATTAAATATGCAACATTAGCGACCAGTCACACCCCATACCTATCTTTTGCTCGTCCTCGAGTAAAACAACTAAACTATACTGAGGATTATTAGACCACTTTCGCAGGTCACGCGATTGCACTGAGCATGTGCAACAAGCCGTTAAACCTCTAGGTTTCCCCTAGAGGACGAGTTTGGTCTCGTGAGGGTTTTCAGCGGATTACACCCACAAAATCCATAAAGAAAGAGAAATAAGGAGTTAGTATTTTCGAAAAGCATTTTGAAAGAGAAAAATATTTGAAATATAATTGTAAGATTTAAGCAATCTATAAGTTATAGGAAAACTGAATTTTTCATTCCTAAACTTAGTCTCTATTCAAAAATTTGTTATCAATCAAAGTAAGGAGTCAAATTGTACTTCTCATCTAGTCTATTACTTTACCCTAAGTCATATGCACCTTGTGATTGTGAAAATTTTGACTAAGGGTTCATTAACTCTAACTCTTATGCCTTATTTATTTATATATATATACTTTTTTTTGTGGTATTATTCCTTAGTTCTATTAGGCTTTCTAATCTGCCCATGTAACGAGCCTTTAATCGATGACTTTCAAACCAAACGGTCTTAGGGCACCGGGTGAGAAAACACCCAAGGACTTAAGGACTCGAGCAAATAAGGCCACAAAACTAAGGATTTTATTATATGGACCTCTTCTAGACGTGAATACTTATGCTTTATTAGGCACAAATACCCAGCTTAATCAGAGGATATATCTTTTTTTTCTCAAACTTATCTAATCATCTTTCGCATAAATACTAAGGCTTACTTAGGCCAAAGTACCTATCTAATCAATAATTAGATTTGTTTATTTCTTTCTTTTTTTTTCATATATATATTTTTTATAAGGCATAAGAATCTTTGTTTTTGAACCCTAAGTGTGTAAGTGTATGAGGTGTGCATACTTCATCAAGGTAAGGTCAAGACTAAATTACTTTGACAAATTATCTTCCTAACCCTAAAAATCAAACAAATAATCTTATTTTGACCAAGTATAAGAAATCTTATTTAGATTTTCCTATTCCTTAAAATTAACTTTATTTCTTACAAAAAATATGTCAAAATATTGTTTCCATTTTCAAAAGTTTTTTAAAAGTAAAGAAAAATGTTAATATTTTTTTTTAACAAAAAGAAAAGTTATGTTAGACCCTCCCCCACACCTATCTCATGCATTGTCCTCAATGTATGAATTAATGCATAGATGCATGAAAAAGAAGAAAGGGATGTAAAAGGTTATCTTAAGGTGGTGGTTCCGGTGGTGGTCTGATTGGTCCACGAAACGTGGCCCAATCAACTTTTCTTGGGTCTCGGAGGAACCCACCAGCATTACTCTAATATAACCCACTAAAAAGATGAATCCATAAAGGATTTTTATTAAGTATTTGACCCCATCTAATTTTCATATTCCATAACTAATTTCGGAGTCAAATTTGTCAACCACCTCGTCCAGAATGGAGTATGAAATGATAGAACGGTTGACTTGGACTCAGGAAGGTCAGGAACTAATACCGACTCTGGAAGTTGACTTAAGTCAAGTAAAGGTTCAGGAGTCGAAATTGGTTCAAGAAGCGGGTCCAAGTCAAGAAGTTGAAACTCAAGTCCACATGTATTTTCTAACAATGGGATATGACCTAATATGGGTGATTCCAGTTCAGGAATGATAGGTAGAGGAATCAAACTGACTCTAAAATATTACTGAAGTCTGGTAACAAAACAGGAGTCAATATTGATTCAGAAAGTTGAACTGGATCACAGATTGGAGAATCTAGGTCACATATCTCATTGAATTCAATATCAAAAAATTGAGAACTTGCCAATTTGTCAATAGGATTTTCAAAATTGTATAATTGGTCAAGTTCAATATGATCCTCAAAGATGGGGGATTCAATTTCATGATGAATAGGCATAGGATCCAACGTTGACTCGGGGAAAAGATCAAAATCAGGTGAAGATACCGGAGTCATAATCGAATCAGGGAGTAGAATTGAATCACTCAGTTGGGGTTCAGGATCATATTCATTTTCAAGTTCTATTTCAGGAAAAGGATAACTTGCTAAACTGTCAATATCTTTTTCAAAATTTGGAGTTTGGGCAAGTTCAAATGGTTGTTCTGAAATAGAATCTTGATTTCCAAAACTACAGGACTCTTCGGCTCTAACAGAATGGTTAGTGACATCAGAACTGGTCCAACGGTGAGAATGTAGAGATTCGACCATCATATCTTGTAGGCTGTCTAAAAATCACAAAGACAAGCCACCAAAACGCAGAGATTCAAGATCAAGGCGCGTTGGCTCAACGCCCGCATCTATGCATCAAGGCGCGTTGGCTCAACGCCCGCGTCTCAGCATCAAGGCGCGTTGGCTCAACGCCCGCGTCTCCGCATCAAGGCGCGTTGGCTCAACGCCCGCGTCTCCACATCAAGGCGCGTTGGCTCAACGCCCGCGTCTCAGCATCAAGGCGCGTTGGCTTAACGCCCGCGTCTCAGCAACAAGGTGCCCCCACCTTGGTTGTAACCACCCCGATTATGGCGCCATCCACCGCCCATGTAGCGGGGAAGTTGGCCCTCATCGTGGAGCACTTTTAGGGGGCACGATCACCCCCTAAAAACCCTATAAATAGTCCCGTCACTATTGAAGAGGGGCGGATTTTTCGAGAAAGAAAAAAGGAGAGATCATCGACAGAGAGAGAGAGCTCGACTCTTCAAGCCAGCTTGCTGCGTACAAGTTGCTCTTCGCCTACCTTCTCTTTTAGAGTTTTGGTGGACAGGGCTGAGTTACTCCTTCTACCTACCAAGGAGAAGATCCCTCGACGGTACTGACGGTCATCTGGTCAACGGAGAACAAGATTCACTCTCCACCGCCACACGAAGAACCCAGCATTAAACAAGGGGGAATTCAAGATTCAATATTCTCCCTCCCTTGTAACCGGAAGATTAGCCTGTTGTAATTTTTCATCTGATTCAAGGAAAAGTTGCTCCAGTCCGCTTTTCACGGCCTTCCGCGTCCAACAAGAGATGGCGACTCCGCTGGGGACTACGTTTGTCACTGACGAACAAGCCGTGGCGCAGGATGATCTCCTCCGTAGGGGGAAAATGGTCGAGACACTTGTTGTGGAGTTCGACCAAGCGAAGTATGAAGAGTTTCTCTCTTCTGGCTCCAAGAGCCCAAAGACCCGCGTCTGTCGCAGGGTCTCGGCGGGGAATGGCCCCGAAGCCCGACCTGAAGCTCTCTTTGGCGCCGCTGCTGTTGCCCACTGTGCCCAGGCCCGCGCGATCCCAAGCACAGTTGCTGTTGCGACCAACTCCGGCGCACAGAAAACCCGCGTCAGCGTCTCTCAGGAGACCCGCGTGGTTAAACTCCCTGATGTTCAACATCAGGATGTTGTTGGTTTCTCTCCACCTCCTCGACGCAACCGGAATGCTGAGCGTCGACAGAGGAGACGTGCGCGTCAACTGCAAGTTGGAACCGTTGGTTGTCCAACTGAAGCTAGACGCGACGTACAGTCTCGCGCCTTGCCCGCGTCACGTCCAGTACGTGAAATCCGCGTTTGGCGGCCCAAGCGCGCAACTCCTCAAGCTGAGTCCTCTGAGGACCAGCTTACCAAACGCCAAAGCGAAGCTTTTGCGTCTCGTCAAACGCAGGAAGCACGCACCCAGAGACGAGGCGCCCTGCAGCCCACTCTCTCTCACGCGGCTCAGCCCGGACGCACCAGGCAGCAACGCGATACTCACGTCTCATCTCAACAGAGACGCCAGACGCGCGTTCCACAGTCACGACGCGGAAACCGTGTCCCTGAAGTCTGCGTCCATTCTGCACAGCACATGGATGCCTCCCGTCTTCGACGTTGTGAGGCTAGTCTCTTTGATCCCTCTTCCATGGATTTGAGGGATTATCTGACAAAGAAAAGAAGTGCCCACCAGGTCACTTCATCTTGCTGCCGCCAACGGCTTATCTCCATGCTTGCGGAGTGCCGTTGCGGGTCGAGTGTGCACCAGCAGTCCTTAGTTGGACAACTGACCTCGATTCTCCCGTCAGCCAAAAGAAGGCGCTCCCATAGAAGGAGAGTCTTCTCTGACATTGAATATCCGGAGCTTACTGCGAACATGACAAGCAGGAGCAAGGGGAAACAACTTGCAGTCAGCTCAGACGAGTCCGAGTCTGACTCTGAACCGGAAGGGGTGTATCGACACACTCGCACCTGGACGGGGGCCATTCCCCCATTGACTATAATGCCTTAGCCCGCGGCATTAGAGCGAATGATTCCCACTCCGCCGTAGTGGAATCAGGGGCTTCGAACTCTTCCGTCGAGAAGGAGACCTCTGCCTACATGACAGGCACTCCTGAGGAGACGGCAAGACGTATAGAGCAGGTCCAGAAAGCACAAATGGACATGATTATTTCTCAATAGGCGTCGATTGACTCCCTCAAGCAGGCGATTGCACAACTGCTGGAAGACAGAGGAAATCTCCTTAGGAGGTCAAAGGGTAAAGGGAGAAAGGGAGAAAACTCATCTTCCGAACCTTCTGAGGAGGCGCGACGATCTACTTCAAATTCGTCCAAATCTTCGTCGCACGACCCAGAAAAGGCTCATACTAAAAGAATGAGTCAACTGGAGCAACGCCTCAATGCCCTTGCCAGTCGCAAAACCTCCAAGAAGTTGGAGTGGTCCGGCCCTATCCAGCTGAGTGGGATCTAGTCCCGTACCCTCCTAAGTTCAAGGCTCCAACCCTCCAAGCCTTCGATGGGAAGGGGTCCCCTAATCAGCACATCTACTACTTCAAATCCCAAACCGGAATGTAGTAGATAATGTCGCCATCCTGGCGCGACTATTCATCGGCACCCTGAAAGGGTTGGCCTTTGAGTGGTTCATGAAACTCCCGGAAGGTTCTATTAAGAACTGGGGCGACTTGGAGAAGCTGTTCTTAACACGCTTCTTCGAAGATGACTCCGAGGTCACAATGCCCACCCTGTTGGCTACGAGACAGCGAAAGGGAGAGTCCGTCAAATCTTTCGTGGAAAGATTTCGGAACGTGGCACTCCGGTGTCCAAGCGGTATGACCCAGGCCACCCTGGTGGAAACATGCCGCCATAACCTCCAAACCTCACTCCTTGCTCAAATAGGAGTTGCTGAAAGCCGCACCTGGAAACAATTAGTCCAACAAGGTGAACAGGCTGAGGAGATTGTTGCCCGCGTCAGGGCAGAAGAAGGCAAGCCTAGGCCGGAAAGGTCGACTAGGCGAGCGCCAGACACCTCCCTCCAGACGAAGCGGAAGGATAATTTGGCAACAGAGACCAAATCTCCCGCCAAACCTCAAACAGGCAAGGCGAGTGGCTCTTCAAGCCAACCCCGTGCCAACAAGCAGTATTCCTTCAAGGAGGAACATGTCGATTCGCTCTTCAAGCTACTCAACAAGAGCAATCGACTGAAGCTCCCTGAAATTAGGCGCCCGGAGGAAGTCGGCAAGACCGACAATCCCAACTACTGCATGTACCACAGGATGTTGGGACACCCTACCAAAAGCTGCTACGTCTTCAAGGACATCCTTCAGGCTTTGATTGACGCGGAGGTGCTAAAGCTCCGACCAGAGCAGAAGAAGGTCACGGCTAACGTGACGTCGGTTCTCCAGTTCGGGAGACAACCTCCAACGCCTGCGGGGGTAACTCCTATTCCAAGGGGAGAATTAAGAGTGGTCAACACAGTCCCTCACCAACAGCAGGAGAAGGGCTTGGTACCCGTCCCTACGCCTCAAGGGGAAATTATGTGGGTCCACCCCGACCTAGTGGACAACCAGCAGTGGACTACTGTAACCAACAGGAAGTCCAAAGGCAAGGCAAAAGCTTCGTCCTGCCATGTGGTATGTGCTTCCTCCCGAGAAGCAGAGGATGATGTTCCCTCACTGACTGATTCAGAAGAGGAAACCATAGTCTTGGCCGCAGAGCCCAACCAACCAATGACGGGGACTCGTTCAGGACAGCCCTACTTGAAGCAGTACGGCGAAGTGGCGGCAAACCCTCCACAACCGGCTGCAGAGCCAACTAGGCCCTCCACGAAGCCACCTGTGGAGAAGCAGAAGGAGACTCGATTCTCTCGAGCCCTTCAAAGAGGCATCGCGGAAGGGTCTTCGGCACCTTACCGCTTTGATGTCCTGGCTCAGCTGGCCAATATACCGGCACGCATTACCTTGTATGAACTTCTTAGACTATCAAAGTCGACCAGGGAAGCTCTGCAAGAAGCTCTGGCAAATGCTGAGGTCTTCATGACCCAGGTGCCGAAGGAAGAAGATGTAGAGGATTGCCTCCACACCTCCCAGAATACCCCCTGCATCACCTTCACGGCAGATGATATGCAGGTCAAAGGGAAGCATGATCGACCCCTGTACTTCACAGGCTATATCGGATCATCTGAGGTGAACCGCATTCAGGTAGATCCAGGGTCCGCATTGAGCATCATGCCTCGCCGAGTCATGCAACACCTCGGCATCCCTACTCACTGTCTGAGCCCTACACAGACGACCATCTACGGGTTCAATGCCAATGGCACCCGTCCGATGGGGAAAATCAAGCTCAAGTGCCAGATTGGGAGCCTCAAGTCGGAGGTGACGTGCTACGTCATCGATGCCGACACCTCCTACAATCTGCTGCTGGGACGACCATGGATTCACCGCAACTCCATCGTTCCCTCCACTCTTCACCAAGTCATGAAATACATTGACGCGAGTGGGAAAGTGCAAACGTTGGTTGCCGAAAGGTATCCGTTTAAGGGGGTCGAAAATTATTTCACGGACTCCCTCCTATATCAGGATCCGGTGGATGAAACCCCGCAACTGGAGGTGCCAGACTCTGGTAATGAGGCCGACACTGAGACCGAGCAAGAAGAGTGCTGTGGAAGTTGGAACCACTTGTAAAGAGCACTAATAAGCTCGATGTTGATAATACCACCGACGATGCAGGCGGCTGGTATATTAATGAGAATTTAGACTTTGAGTACTTCTCTGCGTGTGCATCCGATTCAATACCATCGGATACTAGTACCGACGTAGACGATGACATCTGGTCGGCAATGGATGCTTTGACATCATTGCATGTACCAGTAAAATCATCTTTCGGGACATACCAGGATAATGGTGATGCGCAGGAATCTATATTCATGGTTCCGACAAGACGAAAAGGCCAAAAACCAATCCTGTTTGGGCGAATGACGACTGAACCAACGCCCCGCGAAGAATCAGAAAGTGAGGAGGAATCCCCTCAGCTCAGTCATTATGAACCAAAAACGCTCAAAATGATGAAATGCATGGGGTATGACCTAACCAACAGACCCGGTTGAACTTCGGCAAAGGAAGAAGAACGCTACTTCGCTCCTTTGTGCCGAAAGGGAAGGCCCCTGATTATTATCATCGGACGCGCAGGGGGTTGGGCTATGTATCAACTCCGGTCCCATCAGCCTCCGATTCTCAAGAATCGTCGAGCAACGATTACTCTTCAGACACATCATCTTGGGAGTCAGATGTCAGTGTCGGCAACATCTTCAAGGAACTTTCAGTGAACATGGTTTCGACAAGCCACCTGGAAGATGGAAATGAAGAAATGATCCAATCTGATACAGATCCTTGGATCAAACATTTAAATGCTCTTTGGGATACCCGCTTTGAACAGCGTGAGCCACCCACAGAAGACAAGGTTGTTCAGATCAACCTAGGAGATGAGGCTAACCCTAAGCCCATCTTCATAAGTGACGGCCTGTCACCTTCAGAGAAGAAGGATCTAATATCTCTTGTACAAGAGTATATAGACGTCTTCGCCTGGAATTATGAGGACATGCCAGGACTTGATCCTCAAGTGGCCATGCACCGCCTCAACATCAATCCGGACGTAAAACCTGTCAAACAACAGCAGCGACGGTTTCGCCCAGAAATAATGGAGGCAATTCAATCAGAAGTCAGAAAGCTCATTGATTCTGGCTTCATCAGAGAAGAACAGCATCCCGACTGGGTGGCCAACATCGTCCCCGTTTCCAAGAAGAACGGGAAGATCAGGATCTGCATCGACTTCCGTGATCTAAACGAGGCCTGCCCCAAGGACGAATTCCCATTGCCAATCACAGATGTCATGATTGACAATACTTGTGGATTCGAACGAATGTCCTTCATGGACGGATTCTCAGGATACAACCAAATCAAAATGTATCCTGATGATGAAAAGCACACCTCCTTCAGGACACCCCTAGGAGTGTATTGCTACACCGTCATGCCCTTCGGACTGAAGAATGCAGGGGCAACATATCAAAGGGCCATGAATGCCATTTTCCATCAGCAAATACGCAAAACGGTGGAATGTTATGTTGATGACATCGCGGTAAAAAGCCGCGCTGATCACGTAGCAGACCTGAAGGTGGTCTTTGACATCATGCGGGCTCATCAATTGAAGATGAATCCCACAAAGTCCTTCCTGGGGGTAGCCAGTGGCAAATTCTTAGGATTTGTTGTGACTTCCACAGGAATCCATTTGGACCCGGAAAAGATCCGCGCTATCCAGGAGATGCAACCCCGAAAAGCCTCAAGGAGCTCAGGGGATTACAAGGACGATTGGCGTACATCCGCAGGTTCATCTCAAACCTTTCCGGAAGATGCCAACCCTTCGCTAAGCTGATGAAGAAGGGTGTCTCATTCATTTGGGATGACGCTTGCCAACAAGCGTTCGAGGAAATCAAGCAATACCTCACCCAACCACCAGTCCTTGCAGCTCCAGTATCCGGAAAGCCGTTTCTGGTGTACGTCCGAGCGATGGATCATTCTTTGGGAGCTCTACTAGCTCAGAATGACGATCAGGGACATGAGCAAGCAATCTACTATCTAAGTAGAACAATGATCGGAGCCGAACATCGGTATAACCCGATCGAGAAGGAATGTTTGGCACTGGTGTTCGCTATCCAGAAAATGCGACACTATCTGGTAGGCCAAACTATAAACGTCATATCAAAAGTCAACCCTCTGAGGTTACTTATGACTAAACCTTCATCGCTAAATGGCCGACTGGCAAAATGGGCCATATTGCTATCACAATATGAAATGCATTTTCTGCCACAAAAGGCTATTAAGGGACAAGCGGTGGCGGACTTCTTAGCTGAACACCCAGATCTGAGGGCAGTCAAACTCTACGAGGATCTCCCAGACGAAGTGGCCGAAGTCTACCTGACTCAGACATCGTTCGAAAGTCAAGTATGGCAACTTTTCTTCGACGGTGCATCAAGGACAACCCCAAGGGACACGTAGTGGCGGGGGTAGGAGTAGTACTTGTCTCCCCACAAAATTATGTGATCCCCCGAGCTGTCTCACTGACCGAGCCTTGTTCCAATAATGTGGCGGAATACAACGCTCTTTTGATTGGGATGCAATTCGCCGATGAGATTGGCGTTAAAAATCTCGAGGCATACGGTGACTCTAAACTCATCGTCAGCCAAGTTCGCGGGGAGTACGAAGTCAGACATGAAGACTTGGTACCCTATTACAATGCAACTGTCCGCATGGCCGAGGGATTTACAAGCTTCTACATCGACCATGTACCACGCAGGCAAAATGCGCACGCCGATGCACTCGCATCCCTGGCTGCCTCCCTAGCTCTTCCAGCTGGAGCAATGGAGAAGATATTCGTCTACAGCCACGACCTGTATTGCCCGAGAAATGCTCTCGAGGATTATCAGGAGTCAATGGGAGGTCGTCACCGCGAAGAAGCACTTGAAGCATCAACCGGTCCAGAGCTTAAAGACTGGCGATTCCCCTATATAGACTACGTCTTACACGACATCCTGCCTGAAGACACCAAAGAGGCGGCTGCCATTCGAAGGAAAGCCCCCAAATTCTATTATAATGCGATTACGCGAACATTGTATCGTCGATCACATGACGGGATCTTGCTCCGGTGCCTCTCACCAAAAGAGGCTCAAGAGGTATTGAAAGAAGCCCACGACGGCATGTGTGGAGCCCATCAACCTGGCCCAAAACTGGCACATCGACTCCAAAGATTGGGTTACTACTGGCCCAAGATGATTGCCGATGCCGTCACTTATGCCAAGAGATGTCACGCCTGCCAAGTGCACGGCGATTTCATCCATCAAGCGCCAGGCTATCTCCACTCTACGGCCTCTACCTGGCCATTTGAAATGTGGGGCATGGACGTGGTTGGTCCTATCAGCCCACCATCATCAAAGGACATCGGTTCATTCTGGCAATAACTGATTACTTCTCCAAATGGGCCGAAGCCATCCCTTTGAAGGAGGTCAAGTCGTCGAACGTGATCAAGTTCGTGAAACATCACGTTATTTACCGTTTCGGCGTACCTCGGCGAATTGTCCATGACAATGGACCCCAGTTCATCAGCCAGGCTTTCCAGAGATTCTGCGCTAAGTTCAGAATCCAGAGTGTGTCCTCAACGGCATACTATCCTGCCGCCAATGGCCTCGCAGAAGCTTTCAACAAGACTATTGGCAAGCTTCTCAAAAAGTTCGTCTCGAAAAGTCAACGAGACTGGGACGACAAGTTGGGTGAATGCTTATGGGCTTATCGCACAACTGTGCGAACCCCGACTAAGGCCACGCCGTTTTCCTTGGTATACGGATGTGAAGCCGTGCTTCCCCTGGAGATCCAAATTCCATCTCTACGCGTCGCCTTGACAGCGGAGATGACGACAGAGGAGAAGCATCGACAGCGACTCCAAGAACTGGAGGCCTTAGACGACAAGCGTCTGCAAGCCCAACAGCAAATCGAGCTCTACCAGGCTCGAATCACCAGAGCCTTCAACAAGAAAGTTAAAGTGCGAACTTTCAAGAAAGGCGACCTAGTCTTAGCCGTCAGAAGACCTATGGTAATGACGCACAAGACAAAAGGAAAATTCCAACCCAAATGGGAAGGACCATTTGTAGTAGAGTCAGTCTACTCAAATGGATCATATCGCCTCATAAACTCGAATGGCGATACACTCATGATGCCTATTAACGGCAGGTTCCTGAAGAAGTACTATCCCTAGATGGTATCCTTCCGCCGATCAAGTTAAAAGTACACCTCTGATCAAAACATCCGACGCCTCCGACGGCTAAGGATAGAGGAAAATGTTGGCTTTTAAGCCCAACATCAGTCTTCGACAACTCATCATGCTGAGGGGAATAGCATGGCTAGCCCAACTCAAACGGTAGTTGGTAAAGGCACCTCAAATCCGTTGATAGCTGAGGGTTTGCTAAAAATCCTAAGTGGACTTGGCTCCACTCTTTCCTCCAAAATCCCCTATCAATTCTCATCCACAGAATGGTAGGTCTACAAAAATACAACCATTACTAAGTTAACACTATACCTCTGGTAATGGAAACTTTTAATATTCCTTGTCGAGTACAAATTTTGCTTGTCAACTCTACACGGAGTACCAAATTTTCAAATTTGCCAAGTTAACACTACACCTCTGGCACTTCAAATTTTCACTTGTCAATTCTCACCAATAGAATGACAGGTCCTCAAAATTGCTCTTATCATGAGTCAATCTTTGTCAAGTTAACATCACACCTCTGACAAATTGCTGTTAAAGTTCAACACCACACCTCTAAACAGTAATCAAGTTTCTGCCAGGTTTAATATTACACCTCTGACAGTCACTCTTCTTCAGACTTCCATATCGAAGCTGAAATGAATGATGCTAAGTTAACACCACACCTCTAGCATCCAAGTCATTGCTAAGTTCAACAATACACCTATAGCCATGACTTTCCCTCGGACTTCCTTATCCAAGCCGAGATGACCAATGCTAAGTTCAACATTACACCTCTAGCATTCCCTCATTGTCAAGTTAAACATTACACCTATGACAGTGACACTTCTGAGTTAAGTTAATATCACACCTCTGACTCACATCCTTGTCAAGTTAACATTACACTTCTGACAAGACCACTTTCAACCCGTTAAGTTAATATCACACCTCTGACGGTAACAAACTTTCCTAGATTCCCCACGAGTCTAGTCCCACTTGTTATTCTCTTCAGCAGAATAACAAGTCTACCTAAAAACATTGTTAGGTTAATACTACACCATCAACAGTGTTCCCCTCAAATCCCCAGTTGAGCTCAATCAAGTTAATCCCAAACACTTGATAAAAGTTCACCCTCCCTGGGGGTACCAATTCTACTTGTCGCTTTCTCTTATAAAGTGGCAGGTCCACCAAAAATTATTTCATCTCTGTCAAGTTAATATTACACCTCTGACAGTACTGTGAAAGTTCCTGAAATAGGATCTCTTCCTCCACAAAGTTTGACTTATTAAAGTTACCATCATAATTTTAACAAAGTCAGAGATTCTTTGCTTCTATAGGTCTAAGACAAAAAGTTCAAGACAAGGAAAGAGGCGAAAAGAAAAGTGTCACTTTTATTTATTTCCAAATAGATGAAAGTGATACAAAACGCTCTCTTATACAATAAGATGGAGTGTTGCAGTAAAAACGCTTTCTTATACAATAAGATTGAGTGTTACAATTAAGGAGTACAAAGAAGTCCCTCTCTCTCTCTTAGAGGTTGCACTCGCTCCTCATAAGCCGCGTCTGATTCCAAGTGCGCGATTTTTGTGGCTACAATAGAAGCTGGTTACACCACGATGCATGATGTAAACATCGAAAGCGCCCTAGCTGACTAAGCTAAGAGCAATGGTGTTCTTGAGGTCTGGTGGCAACAGAAAGTCCTGCAACCCTTCGTTCAGGAGCGTCCCTTTCCCTAGCAGGCCATCCAACGGACATAGACTGTCCTTGATGTCACTTCTGGGGTGGGAGAGGAAGAGGATCTTGTCCGCCACCGCAACCGCCGGAACCCTCATCGCCGTCATGCATAGCCTGACCATCTCTTGCCAGCAGGCATGAATGGCGAAGCAGATCTGAAGAGACCTTGGCGAGGGTTGGGTCCTCGTCAGAGATGTAATATACTCTCTTATAGGTGACGAGGACCATAATATACTCTCTTATAGGTGAACATCGAACAAGTTCGCCGGCCAAAGCATCCTTCCAGGGGCCCAGCAAACCAGCAAGTCTACCTGCAAGGAATGAAACAAAAGGAATCAGAACAATCTGCAACTTAGCATGCTGCAACAGAGAAAAACTAAGTCACAAATGCAGACTGCAGACGCGGGAATGATCCACGCAGTCAGCCAAGCAGACGCGGGAATGATCCACGCAGTCAGCCAAGCAGACGCGGGAATGACCCGCGCGGTGAGCCAAACTGCTGCGTCAGCAGAGACAAACGCGAATCAAAACGCGGTCTCATTCCACGCCCAAGTCGAAAGCACAGACGCCTAAAAGGCACAGACGCCGAAAGTTGCCATCTCCTTGTTGAGTGAACAAGAGTTGCAAGACTCGGGTCTGAAACCTTTTTGGGAATTCGTCCAAGGCAGTGGCTATAAAACGCGCTAAGGCAATAGCCATAAAACGCGCCAAGACAGTGGCTTTGAAACGCAAGCTTTGTGAACAAAGCCAGCGCCAAGTGCCAAAGACCCCTGCACTCGCGTCCAGAGAAGTTTAAATCTGTGGCGCAAATTCCAGAAGGAATGCACCAACACAGACTTCGTGAGGGGGTCCAGATAATGGTGATGCCAAGGTGCAGGCCGTGGTAGATTAAAATATCATGGCTAATTGGGACGGCGTACCAACAGAGGCCTCTACCAAGAGTCGGGCTCTCTGCATCCAAACGCGGACGTGCAAGATGATCAGAGAGACACTCTGCCCCGAAGAGACCAAACAGGAGCATACAAGCCCTAGGTCATCTTCATCCACAGAGCCATCCTCATCCATGGAGACAATACTCTGAAGAAGATGAAGGTTCTCAGAGCGCTCGCTCTCAAAAAGAAAACAGTCCAAAGATTGGATTGAAGGAAGAGGGTTAGCCCTATTTATAGGCAGACCCTAATAACTGCTATTAATGGTGCATCAAACAGAACCGTCGCGCACGACTGTCAAAGCCCAATGGAGGACTGACGCGTGGAGCGTCGCTTTGGGAATCGTCGCAGACACCGGTTTCCAACCGCCAGCGCCGGTTTTGCATTAAAGAGCGTTGAAACGCCCAAGTCAAATAAAAAATTGACGCGTGGACAACCGCCTTGGAAAACAACGGATGACCCGGTTTCCCAAACGTCGGTGAAGACTTGACGTCCAATCGTCAGTGAAGACTTGACGGTCAAAGATCTCACAAAATCTTTAAGTCAGGCTGCCTCAAACGCAGACAGCAAAGTCGCGTCCGGCTGCATTAAACGCAGATGGGAAAGCCGCGTCTAAGAATCAAATTAAAAGGCATTCACCCGCGCTTTAAAGAGCGTCCACGTGACTCAAAATCGCGTCCTTTCAGCAAACAATGCTGCGTCTCTCGCGTCTGCCCTATTTGCGTCTTACTCAGCGAGACCAATTCGAGGTTCACTCTGTGATTGACGCTGCGTCTCATCAAAAGGACTTAGTGAAATCTAAGTTCCTATGGAATGATGACCGCGTCTCACCCTGTGATTGACGCCGCGTCTCAGCAAAAGGACTTAGTTCTATCTAAGCTCCTACGGAATGCTGACCGCGTTTCACTCTGTGGATCAGTGCCGCGTCTCATCAGGAAGCCGCGTCTCATTGAAAGAACTTGGTCTCGCCTAAGTTCAATCTTCACAACCAGTGATCAAGAAGTTGGATTCATCCACAGCTAAACAAAGAAGATGGAAAAAAAATGTCCTTTTTATATCAAAAGTGGATACAAACACTCTGATAAACAGAGTGTCCTTTTCTTTACAAAAAAAAAAAGAAAAGAAGGCTAAATGTCCTGGCTCGCCAAGGAACGGATTCGCTCCCTGAGATGATGCATCTTGATCTGACGCGCCTTCTCAGCCTCCATCATGGCTTGGACCCGCAGCTCCTCTTCAGATAGGAAGGGTTTTGCAGCCAGCTGCGCTCGCAGAGACTCCACCCTGGAAGAATGTAGAGACAGACTCTCTTCAGCTCGCGCCTTAGCAGTCTGTTGCTCCGCAAGCTCCTCTTTGATGGCAACAAGCTTCTTCTCATTGATCGCAAGCACAGCTTCTGCCTTGGCAATGGTGTCCCGAGCCTTGGCAATGGTGTCCCGAGCACTGATGATGACGTGCTCCGTGCTCTGCATGACAATCTCGGATTCCCTTGAATCGTCAGTTAGTTTCTGACATTCAGCCTGGGAACATTCGAGGCTGCGGATCTCTGCATCTATTTGTGCCTCTGCCTCCTGTCGCTCTCGTTCTTGAGCAGCTAAGAGCCGGGCTAGAGTGGCCTGGGCCTCACCAGAAGAGCTGGCATTTTCCAAAGACTTCAGCTCGTGCAGGTCGTCTCCCAGTTGCTCCACCACCCGCAGACACGCCTGGGCAAGTGAGGGCCTCCGGTTAACTCGACGTTCTCGGCCAGATTTCTGAGAAGCGTCCGGGCAAAATTGAAGGAGCTGCTTCCACGTAAGATGAGATCAATACATGATCCCATCGAAGCAAAGAATTGTTGCACCATCTGGCGTGCCAGTTCCCCCATATTGTCACCACCTGGGAAGCTTCCCGACCCCTTTTCTGTCACGGTGCAAGCCGGCTCTTTTTGCGCAAGAGTCGTGCTGACCGTCGATACATCAAGAGCGAGACCGACCACTGGCGCTTCCGGGGGTGTTATCTTTACAGGAACCTCCACAGCTAATGATGGCGCAACCTCTTCAGAAGCTTCAGCCGAGACCTGAGATGCGTGGCCTTCTGGAAAGGTACCGACCGTCGGACTCTCCATTTGAGCCCCCTCAGTTCTCTCTGCAAGTTATTGTGACATTAGCCACAAAGGAGAAAAGCGAAACATTTAATATATCAGAACTTCCTTACCATCTGGGAGGTCCAGAGACGCCGAATCCTTGGGCAAGTCCTGCGGAGTGGAAGTCTCCCTAGCTCCAATGGTAACCCCTTCATCCTGCAGAGTGGGTTCTTCCCCGGCCTTAGGGGTTGCCTCCTCTTCCGGCAAAGGAGAAGCCTCCCGGCATCAGTAGTTGCCCCCGCTGGAGTTATCTCGGCAACTAAAGCCGTAACCCCTTCTGGCTGGGTCAACTCTTGTACCATCTCCTCGATCTGCGAGGAGGATGCGGCTTCGACGTTCTCAGCCAATCCTGCAACATAAAAGGGAGAATGTTAAGGTCTCTTCTTCAAAATTAAAAGGGAAAGCAGGTCAAAAGGTGAAAAGAGTACCTCCCACGGGAATAATCGTCAGCTGTGATACCGTTGACGGCTCACCCCCATATAGTTCTTCCTCTGAAATATGGGAGAACTTACTCGGATCAGGAAAAGTGGGTTCATCACCGTAATCAACATCGTCTTCAAACTCGCTTTCCCCTGAGAGTGAGGAAGACGATAGCGCCTCGCGCGAAACCCCTGCAGGTGGAGCCTTGTCTCCAACTACCCCAGTGGTAGGGCTGGGGTCAGCCATCCGAGGACTGGAAATGAAGACAGAAGGAGACCCGGGCTGTTGAGCTGAGGAAGACTCGGGCTGAGCTGAGATCCCAGGGATCTTGACATTGCCTCCGCTCATTATATCAACCTCTAGCTGCTCATCCTCGTCAGTGGCGGCGGATCGATCAACGAGCTCCCCTTCCTCCGCAGACCCGTGGCCTCTGCTAAGTGACCTGGGAGCACGGACTAGAGGAGTTTCTTCTTCAGCTATCTCTTCCTCCCTCAGTGCCTCAACGACAGCAGGGAGCTCTTCAGATCGAGAGACTTCGGTTGTCAAGTCTCTTCGAACCTTCTTCGGAGTGGGTTCAGCAGTGGGAGTAGAGCCTTGACGACGCTTGCTCACCGCCTGTCGAGACTTAGTTGCTTGCGGCTCTGCCCTAGACGCTTGTGGCTCCGCCCTTGGTGGTCGTGGCTCCATGGCTCGTGGCTCCCTTCTCATTCTTCGCCCGACCTCCTTTTGGGCCTTCAGGTACTGTTCTACGAGTTTCGTCGGCTTACTAGAATCCGTCCTTGCCTCGAGACTTGCATTGATGCTCTCGATGCATGAAGACGCCGGAAAAAAGTCTGGTGTTTGGATGGCCTGGGAGTACCAAGTGCAGAAGCTGAAGCTCGTACGGCACTTGGGCCCTTCGAGAGGTAGACGGAAAGTTACTCCCGTCCCTCCAGCCACACTATAGTACCAGGCCCGAGCACCCTCGAACAGGTTCCCTTCGAAGGCGAGTCGAGCATTGGGGTTCCCGACATAGAGCTGATCATAGCCGAACTGTCGAGCGAAGCGATTCGGCATGTACGGCTCAATGGTGCATGACGTCCCTTGCCGGAAAAGCACATATCCGGGCCGGATATTGAGCAACCACCAGAAGGCTCCCGCGGATAACCTCGTGAAGTCATCTGGGCCAACAGAATCAACAAGTAGATCCCCGGGAGATGCACCAGGGATCTGGGGGAGGCAGCGATTGAGCTGGTAGTTCGCAGGGTCGGAAAGGCACTTCCGGACGTAATATATATAAGGATCACGCCATTTCGAACCCTCCAATCGCTGTACAAAAGGGACAGAACTCTCCCTCCAACGCACCGCCGTCATCAAGGAAGGGCAATGCATCACGTACCAAGCCATGAGGTACGTGTAAGGCAGCTCGACACGAGGGTTGGGACGCTTCACCGTCGGACTCCCCTCTGAGTCAACATACGGCTTTCCCTCGGAGTCTGCAGTTTTCGGTGGCTCGCAGAAACTCTTAGTGAGCGCCCGCAGCCCGCTCTGAATACCAGCCGCCACGGCCGGGAGAAGGGCTATGGGGTTGCCATGAGCCAGGAGCACCGCCGGGTACACCACGTCAGCAACAATGACTTCATGTGGCAGCGTGGGCACCACACAGCGCTTCAGCCACAGCATCAGAAAGCCCGCCAACAGCGCCCGATCGGAGATAGGGGTCCGGGCTTGATGGTGAAAGCTCTCAAAAACCAAGTCAGGGTCGAAACCGTCCTCATTCGACTCCGTGGTGTAGAAACTGTCAGGAGCCTGGTCGATCCTGTCTTCAATCTCCCTGTCGGAGCTGGGAGCCAATCGGGTTATCAGATGGTCTTTGGTGTTGACGTTGTTGAACAAGTAACTGGCCCAAGACAGTTGCTTGACTCCCTGCGACCGCCATTTGGTTATTTGGCCGCAAATGTGGAAGTGACATAGCACTTCCCAGTAGGTCTCATATATGAGGGGAAACTCCTCCTTCAAATAGTGAAGCTCCACCGTGGTCGGGACATATTCCTCATAGGGAATGTCCCCTGTCGACAGCCCCGAGACCTCATGCAGCTCGTGCAGAGCAAGGCCCATCTCCCCGACCGGAGTGAAGAACGTCCCCGTCAAAGAATTATAACGCTCTAGAATCCCGAAGAAGTTCTGAGAGCTTTGAGGGATCCCCCACTGCACGGCTCTGACCGCTGGGTACAGTCCCACACGCTTTAGCAGATCCCCGAGCTCGGTGAGGACAAAGCCGACCATCCTGCCCCACCAATAGTTCTCCGTGGAACGGACCCACCCCGGTGCACGGAACCCAACGGGATAATCACCCTCCGCTTCCATGAATGCGTTGAGGAAGGTAGTGCCAAGTTGTGGTATCTCCCCAGCCGGAACATCAGACTTGCGCGACCCAGGGAAAAGGCCGATAACTGACCTGTCATGGCTATCATGACGGTACACTTTGTGGGAGCCCAAATCACCGAGAGTAATCTCAGGGACATATCGAGAGAGGTCCCATTCCATCTTCCGAGGGACGGACATGTGCTGGAAGTAGGACAGCGGGAACATCCTCTCCATGTTCGGAAGAAAGAATCTTCCACCCCTTATTTGACGGAGCCATTTGTAAGTCCCGTCATATACGCGATAGCCGCCATCGTGGATACGATCTCCGAAGAAGAAGGCAGGCTTCTCCAGTTTGATGCCAGCATCCGTTGCAAATGCTGCATCAGTCATAAGCACCCGAAGAGTCCTCATGTCAACATTTGAGAGCCTCTCCCCACGAGCCTGCGACTTGTCAGCTGTCACAGGAACAGTCCTTTGTAACACAAAGGTCAAGTCCCGGTCAGCACCCCCTACATGTCCAAAGTGGCGCTTCTTGGCGAGTGAAGTAGCAGGGCGTGGCGCTGCAAAAAGAAAAGGACACTTAGTTAGATACTCTATCAAAAGTAAGGAAAAAATGCTAAGTGTTCATAATCCGAACGCAGAAGAGACACTGGACGCAGGAATTATCAAATCCGCGTCCAGACCTGCGCATCCACGCAGAAGAGACACTGGACGCAGGAATTATCAAATCCGCGTCCAGACCTGCGCATCCACGCAGAAGAGGCACTGGACGCAGGAATTATCAAATCCGCGTCCAGACCTACGGGATCGGCGTCTCCACAACATTCTCCTTGATGTCACTTCTGAGGTGCGAAAAGAAGGGAGTTATCCACCTTAACCCTTCCACCACCATAATCGCCAGAAGTTAAGGAGGGTAACTCCCTTCCTTTCACATCCCCAGATGTCAAAGTGCTTGGACTCGGGTGCCAGATTCATCAAAATCAACAGCTGATGAAACAGAACGCAAGGATCAAATCCGCGTTCTGTAAACTAAGTCCGCGTCTGAACCCTTCACAATTAGAAAATATTCTAAGTGAAGAATCTGAAGCGCAGGACCCAATGGCGCGAGGGTCCAAACCCGCGTCATGGTTATCAACCCAAAGACTGCGTCTGGGAATCAAACACGATTTAAATTCGTGTGTTAAGGGTTCTTAAAGGTTCTTGGAACTTCCTTTAATGGCGGCCTAAAAGGCATTTACCTTGGAGACCTGGGAGAACAACATCCTGCGCAGAGGAGGAGCTGCCCCTCCGGGCCTCGGCGACGGTCGCCTTTGAAGAAGAAGCAATCGGCTTGGTCTTGGGAGCCATGGCTAATTCGATCCAAGTTCAAGAAGATGAACTGAAGAGGAAGTTCTCTTTCTTAATCTTATCAACGAGTGCGTTCGGAGAAGAAGAGGAATCCTCCCAACTGTGGCCTTTTATAGGCACAAGGATTCGCGAAGATACGTGGCGTATGGCTCGATGAATTCCGCGGCGAATCTCTGTTCGACGCGTGGAACAAAATCACTTTAACGCACAGAGAAGATCATGCGCCACGACTCTACACGAACGTCGCTCGACACGTGGCACGGATCATTTAATGCGCCAGGAAATCCGCGCGCCAAAAGGCGAAATCCCTTCGGTTCCCCAGGCCAACTGGCAGAGCAATCATGACGTGGCACGCACCCGACGGCCATGTCTCTTCGATGGCTATGCCCCGTCAGCATCGCCATAAATGCGCCCAGACAATCGCATCTATATTCAAAAGATGCGTCTCTCCGGAGTTCGCGTCTTCAGCTGAACATCGCGTCTGCCTTATGAAGATCAGTCGCGTCTCCATTGCCAAAGGACGCACGTTACAGAAATCGCGCCTTTACAGCAGTACCATCTCTGCTTTTTGAAAAAGAACCTGCGTTTGGCCTCCTGCTTCTGCAAAATCAGTTCAACAGTACACTGACGCAAGCAGACGACCAACCACTCCTGGCTTAAAGCGCGCCAGTGACAGACTAAAAGCAATCGGGGAGGTTTAGACTGTGCATCTAGACACTCAACATGATCAACTCTGGGGGCTTCAAAGAGTTCAACAGTACACTCACGAAGACCAACTCCAGATAAGATTAAACCCGGAGCATCAACAGTCTAGTCATGAAGGCGAACTCAGCTAGAGTCCAAAGTATTTCGAAATCCGTCCCAGTTAACTGCGGAATGTCGAAAACTTTGGAGGGGGTTCTGTAGGCTGTCTAAAAATCACAAAGACAAGCCACCAAAACGCAGAGATTCAAGATCAAGGCGCGTTGGCTCAACGCCCGCATCTCCGCATCAAGGCGCGTTGGCTCAACGCCCGCGTCTCAGCATCAAGGCGCGTTGGCTCAACGCCCGCGTCTCGCATCAAGGCGCGTTGGCTCAACGCCCGCGTCTCCGCATCAAGGCGCGTTGGCTCAACGCCCGCGTCTCAGCATCAAGGCGCGTTGGCTCAACTCCCGCATCTCAGCAACAAGGTGCCCCCACCTTGGTTGTAACCACCCCGATTATGGCGCCATCCACCGCCCATGTAGCGGGGAAGTTGGCCCTCATCGTGGAGCACTTTTAGGGGGCACGATCACCCCCTAAAAACCCTATAAATAGTCCCGTCACTATTGAAGAGGGGCGGATTTTCGAGAAAGAAAAAAGGAGAGATCATCGACAGAGAGAGAGCTCGACTCTTCAAGCCAGCTTGCTGCGTACAAGTTGCTCTTCGCCTACCTTCTCTTTTAGAGTTTTGGTGGACGGGGCTGAGTTACTCCTTCTACCTACCAAGGAGAAGATCCCTCGACGGTACTGACGGTCATCTGGTCAACGAAGAACAAGATTCACTCTCCACCGCCACACGAAGAACCCAGCATTAAACAAAGGGGAATTCAAGATTCTATTCTCCCTCCCTTGTAACCGGAAGATTAGCCTGTTGTAATTTTTCATCTGATTCAAGGAAAAGTTGCTCCAGTCCGCTTTTCACGGCCTTCCGCGTCCAACATATCTATGTCACGATTACGAGTGTTTTGAGCCTGAGTCATGGCTTCAAGCATCTTTCATAGTTGATAGGTTCATTGTTTTGATGAAAAGATGAAGAATTGTCTTGGAAGTGGTAGTGAAATTGTGAGTCCATCAGATTTTGGGATTTGTGTTTGGACTCACGCATACTCATTTCCCAAATTGATGGTTTCCTATTTTGGACGGGGGGAACTGAGTATGAATCTTGAAAATATTGTGGACTAGGTGGAGAAGGAGGACAAGGTGGTTGAAAATTATGCTCGGGGGAGGTGAATCCCCACTGACTCGGTGAAGAGTTGAAATCATTATAGAATTATAGTTATTAGATTGGGGTATGGGTTTATTGATTCGGATAAGACCAATCCGGCACACTTGGTTGGTCAAAGTTATGATATGCCGGGTTGGTAATATCCAAAAATGAAGTCGGTGTGTAATATGGATTATTATTGTAGTTGAAAAAATTATATTATAGTCCATATCACACAATAGAATACAAACAAAAAACAACATAATAAGCAAACAAATAAAAGAAAAAAAATTCTAACTAGGTTAGGGTAGACCTATGACCTAGACGACTCCTAACTGATTAGACTGTCCACGGGAGGTCTAATGTAGACTTTGACCACAAGCTAATCAGCCAGGTCAGGGCAAGGTTGGTGGGGGTTTTCGTCAAAGACGTTCCTTAATTAAATAACCACCAACCTTCGGGCTTTCGGCCCTCAATCCCTTTCCTAGACACTGATTTTGCAGGAGTCAGATTCCAACATTTTCCCCCTTAGGATAATCTCCTAATTGAGTCCGAGATGTCCCTAGGGCCAACGTCTACTTAATTTTAGTTAGGCTTGGGTTAGTGAGTGCTTGAATATGATTTTTGGGCTAAGGAAGGGTGATTAAATCCCACCTTATCTTGTTATGGTTAGTGCCCTTAAAATAATTTTGTGCAAGTGTACAAGATATGTAAATAGGAATCACTCAAAGCAATGAAATCAACTAAGAGATGAATCCTATTCTACATGCCATGCGAACGTACCTTGCTCCAGCACTCTTCAACAGTAAAAATAAATGAATTGAAAAACGCGTGCTTAAAATGCAAACGTCTAATCATTTTTAACTTTTGCACAAAACGTTTTACTGTTGATTATTAGCAGGCTTATGTGATGGCATATAGGAAATAAAGAATTGCAGCAAACTAGAATTTTTGTAAACTAAGCAGCCTGCAAAAAGCTTTAGTAGTCAACTCTTCATTGCCGCAGTTCCGCGGCTTTTGTCGTGGAAACGCGGCAATTCAGAGGGCCCTTGGTCTCTGCTTTCTAGAGCAGAGGTCCAAGGCCACTTGTATGTCACTGCAATATTAATTTCTTGCTTTGATTGCCCTGTAACCTGCAACAGAGAAGAAAATTCGTTTAGTTCTAAAAAATTTTCAAAAAAAAATTCAAATTTCAATAAAAAACATGTTACCCTCCCCGGCAACGGCGCCAAAATTTGATTGAGGTACAACCTGCACACAAATACGGAATTATAGAACTTAGAATGAAGATGTGCAATGCTCAATTCTTACCCTATAGCAAGTGGCTATGCGGGTCGTGATCCACAAGGAGGGTTTTGCGATAGAGCGTTTACGTTCTTTATTGAAATCGTTATGAACACAAAACGAAGTTTCTTCTTTGTTTCTTAAAAAGAAGAGAGAAACGAGTTATGTTGAAGTTAGAAGAAAATGAGAGATGAAGAGGTGGAAAAAATCAGAAAACGACGAAAGCGACTATATACAAATGAGTCGAAAAGAAAGAGTTGGAAGAAGTGGTGATTTATTTACAGAAATAAAAGAAAAAAATAAAAACAATTGCTTACCTCTTTTCCACCAAAAGCTTACCTTGAGTCTTCAGCGACGATTTTACCTTGAATGGAGGCATTCAGCGCATAGCCCATAAGATTTGAGTATTGGTCTCTTCTACATTACATCATCAAGACTACTTCAAGAATGAAATGATACAGAGAGAGACTCCATTCCATCGTCATGAGCTATCGTTGGCACTCGCAACGGCAAGGCTCTTTCGATGCTTTTAGACTCACTTGGAAGACAATTGTACCAAAAGAAAAGTAAAATAGAAAAGAAAAAGAAGAAGAAGACTAAACAGAAGTACATACACAGAAAAACACATCGATTTGATTTCATAACAATCAAAGAAAAGAAATAGTCTTACACCGGTGTCACTCAGCTCAAGCTCCATTCTTGTTCTTCGATAAAGTCTGATCTCCTCTATTTACATAAATGAAATTACAATTACATGAACAAGAAAAATAAAACCTAAACTAAGAAATGAAAACTAGTTTAAATCCTAACTCTGCATTGGCGTCCAATTTCAGCACAGAGAATGCCCTTTTATAGCCAAAAACCCAACAACCAGGATCCCGGGGAGATCGGGGGAGCAAACGCTCCCCCTAACTTCCCAACCAAGCGCGGAAACGCGGCTTTGGCCGCGTTTCCGCGGCCAGGGTGTGGC
>JAVJIF010027144.1:0-35051 GCA_038442645.1 Agave tequilana
TGCATTTTTATCATAACATTTACCATCACATTTTCATATTTATTCATTTAATTCTGCACATTTATTAATTTTTGTGATTTATTGTGTGCAGGCCTCGAGTTCTTATTTTTATAAGAAATAAAGCTTAATGAAGCCCAAAAGCCCATATCCAAGCCAAAGTCCAAGCCCAGGTGTAAAAGTGCAAATACCAAATGTCAAAAGTGCAAATACATAAGGGCCAAAGTTGCAAATACAAAGAAGAGGGAAGGATAGACTTCTATTCAACCCTAAAGAGTTTAAAGATAAATTCGGATTCAGACTGTACATGTTTAGTATTTAGATCATAACTTTTTCTACAGATATGCAAATCCAATGATTCAAAATGCTCCAGAAAGAAGACTTGAAGCCCTACAACTCTTATGTTGATCAAACTTTCCAATTCAGTCCGTAGATAAGCCAATTTCGGCGATCAACAGTATAATAAATTGCAGGACAGATTTGATTTGAAATTCTATGGATAAGTGCCACAAGTCTGGAGATAAGATTTTTGGGAGAGTTGTACTAGGACTCTACATCTTCCAACTCCTATAAATACCCCTGCAGATGCAACACAGAAAGCGTCCAGCGAAGAGCCAAGGGCCAAAAGCTAGGGTTTTTTAGGTTTTCTTTCTAGGTTAGATTTTATTTTCGTTTTTCTTTTGTAAATTTTGTAACTGAGAGTGGAGGGACCTTTCATGGAGGATGGAGTCTACGCTTGTACTGAGGTGACAGCGGTGTAAGCCCACTTATCTTCCATTGTTAATGAAATTCACTTGAGGTGTGTTTTTGTTATTATTTTATGTTCTTCTTCTTCTCTGTTTGTTTCTTTGTTTCTCTGTATTCTTGTTTTCTTCATTCGTTTTTTCTCTAATACCTTGTGAACAATGAGACCCAATTGCATTGAGACTACCTAGCCAAAGAAGAATGCTTATGGCGATCAACATCCTATACGCCATACTTGCAAGTCTTCCAAGAAAAGGTAAATCATCGCACGGATCGAAGGTAAGCAGGTTAAAGAGGTTTGTACGTGTTATAAGTTTTTCTTTATTTTATTTCTTTTCTTTTTAGATCCATATCTTCCACATCTCTCAAATTCTTTTCTCCCCACTTCATTGTAAATACCACTGCTAATAATAAAAATAAATAATTTTTAGAGTAAAACTTACAAACGCTTCCATCGCTAGTCCCTCCCTGAGGATCACGACCCGCATAGCCTTACTACCGCGGATTAGTATTGAGAACCTCGCACACCTTTAATTCTCAGATCTAATATTCAAATTTTGTGTGCAGGAAAACTCAGTCAACAAATTGGCGCCGTTGCCGGGGAGGGACGGTAAGTTTATCTCTAAAACAAAAATTTAATTTTTAACTAATTCTTTATTCTTTTCTGTTTGCAGGTTTGGAGAACAGGAAACAGAAATACAGCAGCAGCAGTGGACATATAGCTCCTCTGTGCCTCTGCCCTCGAAGGCAGAGCATCAGAGACTACTGTATTGCCGCGGATCCGCGGCCATAGCCGCGGAAACGCGGCAACAGTAGAGGATTACTCACTGAAATTTTTACAGGATTCTGCAAATTGCAAATACTGTTTTCTGCTCTGTTGGGTTTGTTCTGTGATAAACATGTATACTGCTAATTAAATCAACAGTAAATTATTTGTTGTTAAAAATAAAAATTGATTAGATGTTTGCCTATTAGGCACGTGTCTTTTCAATTATTTTTATTTACTGTTGAAGAGTGCTGGAGAAGCAAGGTACGTACGCATTGCATGTAGAATAAGACTCATCTCTTGGTTGATTTTCTGCTTTGAGTGAATCTTATCTACTTATCTTGTACACTTGCACTAATTCATCTTAAGGGCATAACCCATTAACAAGATAAGGTGGGGATTTCATCACCCTTCCTTAGCCCAAAAATCATATCCCGAGCACTCACTAACCCAAGCCTAACTTAAAAATTAGTAGACGTTGGCCCTAGGGACACTCGGACTCAATTAGGAGATTATCCTAAGGGGGAACGGAGTTGGAAGTTGACTCCTGCCAAATCAGTGTCTAGGAAGGGGATTGAGGGCCGAAAGCCCGAAGTGTGGTGGTTATTTAATAAGGAACGTCTTTACGGAAAACCTCCCACCACTCTTGCCCCGACCTGGCTGATTAACTTGTGGTCAAAGTCTACACCCTACCTCCCGTGGACAGTCTAACCAGTTAGGAGTCGTCTAGGTCTAGGTCTACCCTAACTTAGGTTAGAAATTTTTTCTTTTTTGTTTGTTTTTTTTCTTTTGTTTGCTTTGTGTGATATGGCCTATAACAATAATTTTTTCAATTTTAATGAGGATCCATATTATACACCAACCTCTTTTTCGGATATTACCAACCCGGCATATCATAACTCTAACCAACCTAGTGTGCCAGATTGGTCTTATCCGAATCATTACATGCCCCAGTCCCAATACTATGAACAAGATTGGAATAATCATCACTACTCTTCACAGAGTCAATGGGGATTCAACACCCCTGAGCCATATGGTCAACCACCTGTTCAACCATTATCTTCATATACGTCTTTTCCCACATCACCAAGGTTTCAGTCCTCCATTGATCTATTCGATGGGTTAGAAGAAAAAGTGGATCGGTTGCAAGATACGATGAATGATCAAATTTCTAGACTTTCAAACATTCTTGAGCATCTTGATAGGAACCAAGAATCATTCTGTTTAGAAGACCTTGATCAAAATTCAAATTCATCACATCAATATGAACTTGCTCAATCCCAATCCTTGGACAAATTGGCTAGTTTTAATTTCAATGAGATTGAATTAGATTATGAATGTGAATCCGATCCCCAACTTTGCGATTCAGTTTCCATCTTCGAATCTATGTTGACTCCAGTATCCTTACCCAATTTGGACCAACTTTCTGAGCCAACATTTATTCCTGTGCCCATAGATCATGAAATTGAATCACCCATTTTTGAAGATCATCATAGTGAACTTGACCAATTCATACTTTTGAAAGTCCCCTTGACAAATTGGCAAGTTCTAATTTTTATGAGATTGAAACTAATGAGATATGTGACCTAGATTCCTAAATCTTTGATCAAGTTCAAATTCCTGAATCATTATTGACTCCTGTTTTGTTACCCGACTTAGGTAATATTTTAGAGTCAGTTTTGATTCCCACACCTATTATTCCTGAACTTGAATCACCAACATTGAGTCACATTCCATTGTGGGAAAATGATTGTGGACTTGAGTTTTCATTTCTTGACTTGGACCCACTTCTTGAACCATGCTCGACTCCTGAACCCTTACTTGATTTAAGTTTCTTTCCTGAGTCGGTATTAGTTCCTGAACCTATCATTCTTGAGTCCAAGTCAACCATTCTACCAAGTCACATTCTTTTGTTGGACATAGGTATAGACCATGACTCTGTGATGATTTTCAGGACTGGTCATGTAAAGGGAGTAAGTTTCACGAGAGGATCTTCCATGATCCTATTCATTCTGGGGACTGTAAATATGTAAATAAAAAGAGTTCAATAAAGGTAGGTCCCGTGAACTACCACGTTATCTTGTTTGGGCCGCATTTCGTGGACCAATTAGACCACCACCGGAACCACCCCCTAAGGTAATTTTCCGCCTTCCCTTGTTCTTTTTCATGCATATATGCATTCATTTCATACATTGAGGACAATGCATGAAATAAGTGTGGGGGTGGGCTTTACTAACATACTAACATAGGTAGAAACTAACAAAAAATTTGCTAAAAAAAAAAAAAAAATCTGAAAAAAAAAAATTTAAAAAAAATGTTATAAAAAGAAATATTTTGACTTATTTTTTGAAAGAAATTTAAGTTAGTTTTAAGGATTAGGAAAATCATGATTAGGATTTCTAAAAACTTGGTCAAAATAAATAAATTGTTTAAATTTTAGGTATAGGAGGAGAAATTGAATAAGTAGTTAGTCTTGATTTTTACCTTAATGAAATTTGCATACCTAATGCATATCTAGGATTCTAAGACAAAGACCCTTGTGCCTCATAAAAAAAAATGTCTAAATAAAAAAAATAAAAATAAAAATCATCAATTAAGCTGATACATGTGCCTCAAGAAGCATAAGTACTCATGCCTAAAGGTGAGTAAATAAAATAAAGTCCTTAGTTTTGGGGCCTAGTTCACTCGAATTTGAGTCCGCGGGGTGTTTTCTCACTTGGTGCCCTAAAGCCGACTGGTTTGGGAGCCACCGACTTTAAGTTCGCTACATGGGTGGATTAGAAAGCCTAATAAAACTAAGAATATGAGATATGTATTAACACATCTAAGAGTCAATTAGTTAGGTATGAGGGCCTCAAGAAGCCTTGATGCTTACACGAAAGAAAATTAGATGCGTTATACATATTAAAAAAAAATTAAAAAAAAAAGAAAAAAAAATATATATATAAAGAGGCATGAGAGTCCAAGTTAAGGAATTCCTAGATTCACAAGGGTGCATATGATTTTTGGTAACGAAAAAGACTATATTAGAAATTCAATTTTAATTCTTACCTAAAATGGAAAACAATTAACTTTATTAAGACTAAGTTTAAAGAATGAATAAAAATGAGGATCCTAAAACTTATAGACTACTTAGTCTCTTCAATAATAATTCAAATATTTTCCTTTTTATGGATTTTGTGGGTGCAATCCGCTGAAAACCCTCACGAGACAACACTCGTCCTCTAGGGTAACCTAGAGGTTTAACGGCTTGTTGCACGTGCTAAGTGCAATCGTGATTCCTACGAAAGTGAGTTAGGTTAGATTAACTTTTTCTTTTTCTTTATTTTTACTCGAGGACGAGCAAAAGATAAGTGTGGGGGTGTGATTGGTAGTGAAAATTGCATTTTTATCATAACATTTACCATCACATTTTCATATTTATTCATTTAATTCTGCACATTTATTAATATTTTGTGATTTATTGTGTGCAGGCCTCGAGTTCTTATTTTTATAAGAAATAAAGCTTAATGAAGCCCAAAAGCTCATATCCAAGCCAAAGTCCAAGCCCAGGTGTAAAAGTGCAAATACCAAATGTCAAAAGTGCAAATACATAAGGGCCAAAGTTGCAAATACAAAGAAGAGGGAAGGATAGACTTCTATTCAACCCTAAAAGAGTTTAAAGATAAATTCGGATTCAGACTGTACATGTTTAGTATTCAGATCATAACTTTTTCTACAGATATGCAAATCCAATGATTCAAAATGCTCCAGAAAGAAGACTTGAAGCCCTACAACTCTTATGTTGATCAAACTTTCCAATTCAGTCCGTAGATAAGCCAATTTCGGCGATCAACAGTATAATAAATTGCAGGACAGATTTGATTTGAAATTCTATGGATAAGTGCCACAAGTCTGGAGATAAGATTTTTTGGGAGAGTTGTACTAGGACTCTACATCTTCCAACTCCTATAAATACCCCTGCAGATGCAACACAGAAAGCGTCCAGCGAAGAGCCAAGGGCCAAAAGCTAGGGTTTTTAGGTTTTCTTTCTAGGTTAGATTTTATTTTCGTTTTTCTTTTGTAAATTTTGTAACTGAGAGTGGAGGGACCTTTCATGGAGGATGGAGTCTACGCTTGTACTGAGGTGACAGCGGTGTAAGCCCACTTATCTTCCATTGTTAATGAAATTCACTTGAGGTGTGTTTTTGTTATTATTTTATGTTCTTCTTCTCCTGTTTGTTTCTTTGTTTCTCTGTATTCTTGTTTTCTTCATTCGTTTTTTCTCTAATGCCTTGTGAACATGAGACCCAATTGCATTGAGACTACCTAGCCAAAGAAGAATCCTTGATGGCTTATGGCGATCAACATCCTATACGCCATACTTGCAAGTCTTCCAAGAAAAGGTAAATCATCGCACGGATCGAAGGTAAGCAGGTTAAAGAGGTTTGTACGTGTTATAAGTTTTTCTTTATTTTATTTCTTTTCTTTTTAGATCCATATCTTCCACATCTCTCAAATTCTTTTCTCCCCACTTCATTGTAAATACCACTGCTAATAATAAAAATAAATAATTTTTAGAGTAAAACTTACAAACGCTTCCATCGCTAGTCCCTCCTGAGGATCACGACCCGCATAGCCTTACTACCGCGGATTAGTATTGAGAACCTCGCACACCTTTAATTCTCAGATCTAATATTCAAATTTTGTGTGCAGGAAAACTCAGTCAACAAATTGGCGCCGTTGCCGGGGAGGGACGGTAAGTTTATCTCTAAAACAAAAATTTAATTTTTAACTAATTCTTTATTCTTTTCTGTTTGCAGGTTTGGAGAACAGGAAACAGAAATACAGCAGCAGCAGTGGACATATAGCTCCTCTGTGCCTCTGCCCTCGAAGGCAGAGCATCAGAGACTACTGTATTGCCGCGGATCCGCGGCCATAGCCGCGGAAACGCGGTAACAGTAGAGGATTACTCACTGAAATTTTTGCAGGATTCTGCAAATTGCAAATACTGTTTTCTGCTCTGTTGGGTTTGTTCTGTGATAAACCTGTATACTGCTAATTAAATCAACAATAAATTATTTGTTGTTAAAAATAAAAATTGATTAGATGTTTGCATATTAGGCACGTGTCTTTTCAATTATTTTTATTTACTGTTGAAGAGTGCTGGAGAAGTAAGGTACGTACGCATTGCATGTAGAATAAGACTCATCTCTTGGTTGATTTTCTGCTTTGAGTGAATCTTATCTACTTATCTTGTACACTTGCACTAATTCATCTTAAGGGCATAACCCATTAACAAGATAAGGTGGGGATTTCATCACCCTTCCTTAGCCCAAAAATCATATCCCGAGCACTCACTAACCCAAGCCTAACTTAAAAATTAGTAGACGTTGGCCCTAGGGACACTCGGACTCAATTAGGAGATTATCCTAAGGGGGAACGGTGTTGGAAGTTGACTCCTGCCAAATCAGTGTCTAGGAAGGGGATTGAGGGCCGAAAGCCCGAAGTGTGGTGGTTATTTAATTAAGGAACGTCTTTAACGGAAAACCTCCCACCACTCTTGCCCCGACCTGGCTGATTAACTTGTGGTCAAAGTCTACACCCTACCTCCCGTGGACAGTCTAACCAGTTAGGAGTCGTCTAGGTCTAGGTCTACCCTAACTTAGGTTAGAAATTTTTTCTTTTTTGTTTGTTTTTTTTCTTTTGTTTGCTTTGTGTGATATGGCCTATAACAATAATTTTTTCAATTTTAATGAGGATCCATATTATACACCAACCTCTTTTTCGGATATTACCAACCCGGCATATCATAACTCTAACCAACCTAGTGTGCCAGATTGGTCTTATCCGAATCATTACATGCCCCAGTCCCAATACTATGAACAAGATTGGAATAATCATCACTACTCTTCACAGAGTCAATGGGGATTCAACACCCCTGAGCCATATGGTCAACCACCTGTTCAACCATTATCTTCATATACGTCTTTTCCCACATCACCAAGGTTTCAGTCCTCCATTGATCTATTCGATGGGTTAGAAGAAAAAGTGGATCGGTTGCAAGATACGATGAATGATCAAATTTCTAGACTTTCAAACATTCTTGAGCATCTTGATAGGAACCAAGAATCATTCTGTTTAGAAGACCTTGATCAAAATTCAAATTCATCACATCAATATGAACTTGCTCAATCCCAATCCTTGGACAAATTGGCTAGTTTTAATTTCAATGAGATTGAATTAGATTATGAATGTGAATCCGATCCCCAACTTTGCGATTCAGTTTCCATCTTCGAATCTATGTTGACTCCAGTATCCTTACCCAATTTGGACCAACTTTCTGAGCCAACATTTATTCCTGTGCCCATAGATCATGAAATTGAATCACCCATTTTTGAAGATCATCATAGTGAACTTGACCAATTTCATACTTTTGAAAGTCCCCTTGACAAATTGGCAAGTTCTAATTTTTATGAGATTGAAACTAATGAGATATGTGACCTAGATTCCCAAATCTATGATCAAGTTCAAATTCCTGAATCATTATTGACTCCTGTTTTGTTACCCGACTTAGGTAATATTTTAGAGTCAGTTTTGATTCCCACACCTATCATTACTGAACTTGAATCACCAACATTGAGTCACATTCCATTGTGGGAAAATGATTGTGGACTTGAGTTTTCATTTCTTGACTTGGACCCACTTCTTGAACCATGCTCGACTCCTGAACCCTTACTTGATTTAAGTTTCTTTCCTGAGTCGGTATTAGTTCCTGAACCTATCATTCTTGAGTCCAAGTCAACCATTCTACCAAGTCACATTCTTTTGTTGGACATAGGTATAGACCATGACTCTGTGATGATTTTCCAGGACTGGTCATGTAAAGGGAGTAAGTTTCACGAGAGGATCTTCCATGATCCTATTCATTCTGGGGACTGTAAATATGTAAATAAAAAAGAGGTCAATAAAGGTAGGTCCCGTGAACTACCACGTTATCTTGTTTGGGCCGCATTTCGTGGACCAATTAGACCACAACCGGAACCACCCCCTAAGGTAATTTTCCGCCTTCCCTTGTTCTTTTTCATGCATATATGCATTCATTTCATACATTGAGGACAATGCATGAAATAAGTGTGGGGGTGGGCTTTACTAACATACTAACATAGGTAGAAACTAACAAAAAATTTGCTAAAAAAAAAAAAATCTGAAAAAAAAAATTTAAAAAAAAATGTTATAAAAAGAAATATTTTGACTTATTTTTTGAAAGAAATTTAAGTTAGTTTTAAGGATTAGGAAATCATGATTAGGATTTCTAAAAACTTGGTCAAAATAAATAAATTGTTTAAATTTTAGGTATAGGAGGAGAAATTGAATAAGTAGTTAGTCTTGATTTTTACCTTAATGAATTTGCATACCTAATGTATATCTAGGATTCTAAGACAAAGACCCTTGTGCCTCATAAAAAAAAATGTCTAAATAAAAAAAATAAAAATAAAAATCACCAATTAAGCTGATACATGTGCCTCAAGAAGCATAAGTACTCATGCTTAAAGGTGAGTAAATAAAATAAAGTCCTTAGTTTTGGGGCCTAGTTCACTCGAATTTGAGTCCGCGGGGTGTTTTCTCACTTGGTGCCCTAAAGCCGACTGGTTTGGGAGCCACCGACTTTAAGTTCGCTACATGGGTGGATTAGAAAGCCTAATAAAACTAAGAATATGAGATATGTATTAACACATCTAAGAGTCAATTAGTTAGGTATGAGGGCCTCAAGAAGCCTTGATGCTTACACGAAAGAAAATTAGATGCGTTATACATATTAAAAAAAAATTAAAAAAAAAAAAAAAATATATATATAAAGAGGCATGAGAGTCCAAGTTAAGGAATTCCTAGATTCACAAGGGTGCATATGATTTTTGGTAACGAAAAAGACTATATTAGAAATTCAATTTTAATTCTTACCTAAAATGGAAAACAATTAACTTTATTAAGACTAAGTTTAAAGAATGAATAAAAATGAGGATCCTAAAACTTATAGACTACTTAGTCTCTTCAATAATAATTCAAATATTTTCCTTTTTATGGATTTTGTGGGTGCAATCCGCTGAAAACCCTCACGAGACAACACTCGTCCTCTAGGGTAACCTAGAGGTTTAACGGCTTGTTGCACGTGCTAAGTGCAATCGTGATTCCTACGAAAGTGAGTTAGGTTAGATTAACTTTTTCTTTTTCTTTGTTTTTACTCGAGGACGAGCAAAAAGATAAGTGTGGGGGTGTGATTGGTAGTGAAAATTGCATTTTTATCATAACATTTACCATCACATTTTCATATTTATTCATTTAATTCTGCACATTTATTAATATTTTGTGATTTATTGTGTGCAGGCCTCGAGTTCTTATTTTTATAAGAAATAAAGCTTAATGAAGCCCAAAAGCCCATATCCAAGCCAAAGTCCAAGCCCAGGTGTAAAAGTGCAAATACCAAATGTCAAAAGTGCAAATACATAAGGGCCAAAGTTGCAAATACAAAGAAGAGGGAAGGATAGACTTCTATTCAACCCTAAAAGAGTTTAAAGATAAATTCGGATTCAGACTGTACATGTTTAGTATTTAGATCATAACTTTTTCTACAGATATGCAAATCCGATGATTCAAAATGCTCCAGAAAGAAGACTTGAAGCCCTACAACTCTTATGTTGATCAAACTTTCCAATTCAGTCCGTAGATAAGCCAATTTCGGCGATCAACAGTATAATAAATTGCAGGACAGATTTGATTTGAAATTCTATGGATAAGTGCCACAAGTCTGGAGATAAGATTTTTTGGGAGAGTTGTACTAGGACTCTACATCTTCCAACTCCTATAAATACCCCTGCAGATGCAACACAGAAAGCGTCCAGCGAAGAGCCAAGGGCCAAAAGCTAGGGTTTTTAGTTTTCTTTCTAGGTTAGATTTTATTTTCGTTTTTCTTTTGTAAATTTTGTAACTGAGAGTGGAGGGACCTTTCATGGAGGATGGAGTCTACGCTTGTACTGAGGTGACAGCGGTGTAAGCCCACTTATCTTCCATTGTTAATGAAATTCACTTGAGGTGTGTTTTTGTTATTATTTTATGTTCTTCTTCTCCTGTTTGTTTCTTTGTTTCTCTGTATTCTTGTTTTCTTCATTCGTTTTTTCTCTAATGCCTTGTGAACAATGAGACCCAATTGCATTGAGACTACCTAGCCAAAGAAGAATCCTTGATGGCTTATGGCGATCAACATCCTATACGCCATACTTGCAAGTCTTCTAAGAAAAGGTAAATCATCGCACGGATCGAAGGTAAGCAGGTTAAAGAGGTTTGTACGTGTTATAAGTTTTTCTTTATTTTATTTCTTTTCTTTTTAGATCCATATCTTCCACATCTCTCAAATTCTTTTCTCCCCACTTCATTGTAAATACCACTGCTAATAATAAAAATAAATAATTTTTAGAGTAAAACTTACAAACGCTTCCATCGCTAGTCCCTCCCTGAGGATCACGACCCGCATAGCCTTACTACCGCGGATTAGTATTGAGAACCTCGCACACCTTTAATTCTCAGATCTAATATTCAAATTTTGTGTGCAGAAAAACTCAGTCACTTCTCCTCTGTTGTCATCTCTGTTGTCAAGGCAACGCGTAGAGATGGAATTTGGATTTCGAGTGGAAGCACGGCTTCACACCCGTATACAAAGAAAATGGCGTGGCTTTAGTCGGGGTTCGCACAGTTGTGCGATAAGCCCATAAGCATTCACCTAACTTGTCGTCCCAGTCACGTTGACTTTTCGAGACGAATTTCTTGAGGAGCTTGCCAATGGTCTTGTTGAAGGCTTCTGCGAGACCATTAGCGGCGGGGTAGTATGCCGTTGAGGACACACTCTGGATTCTGAACTTAGCGCAGAACCTTTGGAAAGCTTGACTGATGAACTAGGGCCCATTGTCGTGGACAATTCGTCGAGGTACCCCAAAACGGTAAATGACGTGATGTTTCACGAACTTGATCACATCAGATGACTTCACCTCCTTCAAAGGATCGGCCTCAGCCCATTTGGAGAAGTAATCGGTTATTGCCAAAATAAACCGATGTCCTTTTGATGACGGCGGGCTGATAGGGCCAACTACATCCATCCCCCACATTTCAAATGGCCAGGTAGAGGTTGTAGAGTGAAGGTATCCTGATGCTTGATGGATGAAATCGCCATGTACTTGGCAGGCGTGACATCTTTTGGCATAAGTGATGGCGTCAGCGATCATCTTAGGCCAATAATATCCCAGCCTTTGGAGTCGGTATGCAAGTTTTGGGCCAGGTTGATGGGCTCCACACATACCGTCATGGGCTTCTTTTAATATTTCTTGTGCCTCCTTTGGTGAAAGGCAGCGGAGCAAGATCCCGTCATACGATCGACGATACAATATTCGCGTAATCGCATTATAGTAGAATTTGGGGGCTTTCCTTCGAATGGCAAGCCGCTTCTTTGGCATCCTCAGGCAGGATGCCGTACAAGACATAGTCGATATAGGGGAATCGCCAGTCTTTAAGCTCTGACCCTGTTGACAATTCCAGCGCTTCTTTGCCTTGACACTCTCCCTTTGACTCCTGATAGTCTTCGCGGGCAGTTCTCGGGCAATACAGGTCGTGGCTGTAGACGAATACTTTCTCCATTGCTCCAGCTGGAAGAGCTAAGGAGGCCGCGAGGGATGCAAGTGCATCTGCGTGCGCATTTTGTCTGCGCGGTACATGGTCAATGTAGAAGTTTGTGAACCTTTCGACCATGCGGATAGTTGCGTTGTAGTAGGGTACTAGGTCTTCATGTCTGACCTCGTACTCCCCGTGAACTTGGCTGACGATGAGTTTAGAGTCGCCATATGCCTCGAGATTTTTAACGCCAATCTCATCGGCAAACTGCATCCCAATCAAAAGAGTATTGTACTCCGCTACATTGTTGGAGCAAGGTTCGGTTAATGAGACAGCTCGAGGAATCACATAGTTCTGTGGGGAGACAAGTACTACTCCTACCCCTGCTACTAGGTGTCCTTTTGGGCTCGTTCTGGACGCACCATCAAAGAAAAGTTGCCACACCTGCCTTTCAAAGGATGTCTGGGTCTGGCAGGCTTCAGCGGCCTCATCTGGGAGATCGTCATAGAACTTGGTTGCCCTCGGATCTGGATGCTCAGCTAGGAAATCCGCCACCGCTTGACCTTTAATGGCCTTCTGTGGTAAAAAGTGCATTTCATATTGAGATAACAATATGGCCCATTTTGCCAGTCGGCCATTTAGCGATGAAGGCTTTGTCATGAGTAACCTCAAGGGGTTGACTTTTGATATGACATTTATGGTTTGGCCTACCAGATAGTGTCGCATTTTCTGAATGGCGAACACTAATGCCAAACACTCCTTCTCGATCGGGTTATACCGATGTTCGGCTCCGATCATTGTTCTACTCAGATAGTAGATTGCTCGCTCTCGTCCTTGATCATCATTCTGAGCTAGTAGAGCTCCCAAAGAATGATCCATTGCTCGGACGTATACCAGGAAAGGTTTCTCGGATATTGGAGCTGCAAAGACTGGTGGTTGGGTGAGGTATTGCTTGATTTCCTCGAACGCTTGTTGGCAAGCGTCATCCCAAATGAACGAGACACCCTTCTTCATCAACTTAGCGAAGGGTTGGCATCTTCCGGAGAGGTTTGAGATGAACCTGCGGATGTACGCCAATCGTCCTTGCAATCCCCTGAGTTCTTTAAGATTTCTCGGAGGTTGCATGTCCTGGATAGCGCGAACCTTTTCCGGGTCTAAATGGATTCCGGTGGAGGTTACAATGAATCCTAAGAATTACCACTGGCCACGCCCAGGAAGGACTTGGTGGGGTTCATCTTCAATTGATGAGCTCGCATGATGTCAAAGACCACCTTCAGGTCAGCTAAGTGATCACCCTTAGCGCGACTTTTCACCGCAATATCATCAACATAACATTCCACCGTTTTTCGTATTTGCTGCTGGAAAATGGCGTTCATAGCCCTTTGATATATTGCCCCCGCATTCTTTAGTCCGAAGGGCATGACGGTATAGCAGTAGACCCCAATGGTGTCCTGAAGGAGGTGTGCTTTTCGTCGTCAGGATACATTTTGATTTGATTGTATCCTGAGAACCCGTCCATGAAGGACATTCGTTCGAATCCATAAGTATTGTCAATCATGCGTCTGTGATTGGCAGTGGGAATTCGTCTTTGGGACAAGCCTCGTTTAGATCACGGAAGTCGATGCAGATCCGGATCTTTCCATTTTTCTTAGCAACGGGGACGATGTTGGCTACCCAATCAGGATGTTGCTCTTCCCTAATGAAGCCAGAATCTATGAGCTTTCTGACCTCCGATTGAATCGCCTCCATTACTTCTGGACGGAACCGTCGCTGTTGTTGTTTGACAGGCTTTACATCCGGATTGATGTTGAGGCGGTGCATAGCCACTTGAGGATTCAGTCCAGGCATGTCTTCGTAATTCCAAGCGAAGATATCTCTGTATTCTTGAACAAGGGATATTAGATCCTTTTTCTCTGACGGTGACAGGCCGTCGCTTATGAAGATGGGTTTAGGGTTAGC
This sequence comes from Agave tequilana, assembly GCA_038442645.1. NCBI lineage: Eukaryota > Viridiplantae > Streptophyta > Magnoliopsida > Asparagales > Asparagaceae > Agave > Agave tequilana. Next base: position 14,102 of record JAVJIF010027144.1, read on the forward strand.
CTCATCTCCTAGATTGATCTGAACAACCTTGTCTTCTGTGGGTGGCTCTCGCTGCTCAAAGCGGGTATCCCAAAGAGCGTTTAAATGTCTGATCTAAGGATCTGTATCGGATTGGATCATTTCTTCATCTCCGTCTTCCAGGTGGCTTGTTGAAACCATGTTCACTGAAAGTTCTCTGAAGATGTTGCCGACACTAGCATCTGACTCCCATGATGACGTGCCTGAAGAGTAATCGTGACCTGACGATTCTCGAGAATCAGAGGCTGATGGAGCCAGAGTTGATACATAGCCCAACCCCCTGCGAGTCTGATGATAATAATCGGGTGCTTTTCCTTTCGGCACAAAGGATCGAAGTAGCGTTCTCCTTCCTTTGCCAAGTTCAACCCGGGTCTGCTGGTTAGGTCATACCCCATGTTTTCATCATTCTGAGTGCCTTCGGCTCATAATGACCGAACTGAGGGGATTCCTGCTCGCTTTCTGATTCTTCATGGGTCATTGGTTTGGATTCAATTCGTCCGAAGAGAATTGGTCTTTGGCCTTTCCTTCTTGCTGGAACCATGAATATTGATTCTTGCGCATCGCCGACATTTCGACATGTTTTAAAGGACGATTTCACTGGTACATGCAATGGTGTCAAAGCATTCATTGCCGACCAGAGATCGTCATCCACGTCGGTACTAGTGTCTGACGGTACTGAATCAGAGGCAAACACAGAAAAATACGCTAAATCCAATTCTTCATTAATGTACCAACCGCCTACATCATCGGCGGAGGTATTATCAACATCAGGCTTATTAATGCCCGTTACAGGTGGCTCTAACTCCCACACACACTCATCTTCCTCCAGCTCGGTGTCGGCTTCATTGCCAGAGTCTGGTTCTTCCGATTGCAGGACTTCATCCATCTCCACGGGATCTTGGTACAGTAAGGAGTCTGTGAAATAATTCTCGACCCCTTTGAATGGATGCCTTTCGGCAATCAACGTCTGCACCTTTCCATTCTCGTTAATGTATTTCATGACTTGATGGAGAGTAGAGGGAACGATGGAGTTGCGGTGAATCCACGGCCATCCCAGCAATAGGTTGTAGGAAGTGTCGGCATCAATGATGTAGCATGTCACTTTCGACTTTAAACTTCTGATCTGGCATTTGAGCTTAATCTTCCCCATCGGACGGGTCCTGTTGGCATTGAACCCATAGATAGTTGTCTGGGTAGGTCTCAAACAATGAGTAGGAATGCCCAGATGTTGCATGACCCGGCGAGGCATGATGCTCAACGCGGACCCTGGATCTACCTGAATGCGGTTCACTTCAGATGATCCAATATACCCTGTGAAGTACAGGGGTCGATCATGCTTCCCTTTAACCTGCATATCCTCTGCCGTGAAGGTGATGCAGGGGGCATTCTGGGAGGTGTGGAGACAATTCTCTACATCTTCCTCCTTTGGCACCTGGGTCATGAAGACCTCAGCATTTGCCAGAGCCTCTTGTAGAGCTTCTCTGGTTGACTTTGACAGCCTAAGAAGCTCATACAAGGTAATCCGTGCCGGGATGTTGGCCAATTGAGCCAGGACATCAAAGCGGTAAGGCGCCGTAGATCCTTCCGCGATGCCCTTTTGAAGGGCTCGAGAAAATCGAATCTCCTTGTTTTTCTCCACTGGTGATTTTGTGGAGGGCTTGGTTGGCTCTGCAACTGGTTGTGGAGGGGTTGCCGCCGTTTTGCCATACTGCTTTAAGTAGGGCTGTCCTGAGCGGGTTTCTGCCACTAGCCGACTGGGTTCTGCGGCCAGAACTATTGTCTCCTCTTCTGAGTCGGTTAGCGAAGGAATATCGGTATCCGTTTCTTGAGAAGAGGCACACACCACATTGCAGGATGACGCCTTTGCCTTGCCCTTAGACTTCTTATTAGTTACAGTAGTCCATTGCTGGGCGTCAACAAGGTCAGGGTGGACCCACATGATTTCCCCTCGAGGCGTGGGAACAGGTATCAGGCCTTTCTCTTGGTGGTGAGGATCTGTGTTGATCACTCTTAGCTATCCTTTCGGAACAGGGACCACCCCCGAAGGCGTTAGGGGTTGTCTTCCGAACTGGAGAACTGACGTCATGTTAGCCGTCACCTTCTTCTGCTCTGGTCGGAGCTTTAATATCTCCGCGTCAATCAGGGCCTGAAGGATGTCCTTGAAGACGTAGCAGCTTTTAGTGGGGTGTCCCAACATCCTGTGGTATAAGCAGTAATTGGGATTGTCGGTTTTACCGACTTCTTCAGGGCGCCTGGCTTCAGGGAGCTTCAGTCTATTACTCTTGTTGAGTAGCTTAAAGAGCGAATCGACATATTCCTCCTTGAAAGAATACTGCTTGTTGGCGCGTGGCTGGCTTGAAGAGCCACTTGCCTTAACCGGTTGAGGTTTGGCGGGAGATTTGGTCTCCGTTGCCAAATTATCCTTCCGCTTTGTCTAGAGGGATGTGTCTGGCGCACGCCTGGTTGAGCTCTCTAGCCGTGGCTTCCCTTCTTCCGCCCTGACGCAGGCAACAATCTCCTCAGCCTGTTCACCTTGTTGGACCAGCTGCTTCCAGGTGCGGCTTTCAGCAACTCCTATTTGAGCAAGGAGTGAGGTTTGGAGATTGTGGCGGCATGTTTCCACCAGGGTGACCTGGGTCATGCCGCTCGGACATCGGAGTGCCACATTCCGAAATCTTTCCACGAAAGATTTGACAGACTCTCCCTTTCGCTGTTTGGTAGCCAAAAGGGTGGGCATCGTGACTTCCGAGTCGTCTTCGAAGAAGCGCGTTAGGAATAGCTTCTCCAAATCGCCCCAGTTCTTGATGGAGCCCTCCGGGAGTTTCATAAACCATTCGAAGGCGAGCCCTTTCAGGGTGCCAATGAACAGACGTGCCAAGATGGCATCATTGTCTACTACATTCCCTGTTTGAGATTTAAAGGAGTAGAGGTGTTGGTTGGGTGACCCCTTCCCATCGAATGCCTGGAGGGTTGGAGCCTTAAACTTGGGCGGGAATGGAACCAAGTCCCACTCGGCTGGATAAGGCCGGACCACTCCCACTTCCTGGAGGCCTTTACGGTTAGTGGGGCCTCAAGGCGTTGCTCTAATTGATTCATTCTTTCGGAATGAATCTTCCCCTGATTTTGGTCGTCCTTCCCTTGCGACGAGGACTTGGACGAGGTCGAGGTGGGCTTCTCTCCATCAGGGTGCACAGACGACGAGCTTTCTCCCTTGCCTTTAGACTTTTTAGGGGGAGATTTCTTCCTGTCTTCGAGCAACTGCGCAAGCATCTGCTTGAGAGAGTCGATGGATTCTTGCTGAGCACGAATCATCTCAAGTTGTTCCTTCTGGATCTGAGCTTGCAGGTCCAGGCGCCAGGCTGTCTCTTCGGGAGTGCTCGTCATGTAGGTGAAGACCTCCTTCTCGATGGAAGAATTCGAGGCCTGCGATTCTGCTACTGCAGAATGAGAGTCGTTCACTTTGATGCCCCGGGCTAGGGCATTATAATCAATCGGGGGATGGCCCCGGTCCGGGTACGAGTGTGTCGATACACTACTTCCGGTTCAGAGTCAGACTCGTCAGAGCTGACTGCAGGCTGTTTTCCTCTGCTCCTGCTTGTCATATTCGCAGTGAGCTCTGGGTATTCAGCGTCAGAGAACCTCCTCCGCCTATGAGAGCGTCTTCTTTTGGCTGACGGGGGTATCAGGGTCAGCTGTCCAACTAAAGACTGCTGGTCCACACCTGAACCATAACGGCACTCGGAGAGCATAAAGATGAGCCGTTGGCAGCAACGTGATGAAGTGACCTGATTGGCACTTCTTTTCTTCGTCAAGTAATCCCTCAGATCTACGGGAGGGGGATCGAAGAGATTAATCTCGCAACGTCAAAAACGGGAGGCATCCATATGCTGGACGCGGGTTTCAGGGACGCGAGTTTCGCGCCGCGGCTGTAAGACGCGCGTCTGGCGTCTCTGTTGAGACGAGATGCGATTGTCGCGTTGTCGCTTAGTGCGTCGGGGCAGAAGAGTTTGAGAGGGAGTAGGTTGCTGGGCCCCACGCCTATGGGGGCGTACCTCTTACGTCTGACGAGGCGCAGAGGTTTCACCTTGATGTTTGATAAGTTGGTCTTCAGAGGACCTAACTTGGGAAGTCTCGCGTTTGGGCCGCCAAACGCGGACTTCGCGCGCTGGATGCATCGCAGCTAAGACGCCAGTTTGTGCGTTGCGTGCAACCTCAGTTGGACAATCAGAAGTTCCAACTTGAAGCTGACGCGCACGCCTCCTTTGACGACGCTCAGCATTTCAGTTGCGTCGTGGAGGTGGAGAGAGACCAACGACGACCTAATGCTGGACACCAGAGATTTTAACCACGCGGGTCTCCTGAGAGACGTTGACGCGTGTGTTCCGCACGGCGCGGTTGGTCGCAACGGCAGTTGTGCCTGAGACCATGCGGGCCTCCTGAGAGGCGTTGGCGCGTGTATCCGGCGTAGCACAGTTGGCAGCGGCGACGCCTGAGAGAGCCTCTGATCGGGCTTCGGGGCAATTCCCCGTCGAGACCTTGCGGCAGACGCGGGTCCTTGGGCTCTTGGAGCCGGAAGAGAGAAACTCTTCGTACTTCGCCTGGTCGAACTCGACAACTAGCGATTCGACCATCTTCCCCTTACGGAGGATGTCACCTTGCGCCACGATTTGCTCGTCGGTAACAAATGAATTCCCAGCGGAGTCGCCATCTCTTGTTTGGTACGGAGAATGGTTCGTGTAAAGTTTCCTTGAATCAACTGAAAGATTACAACGGACTAATGCTCCGACTACAAGGGAGGGAAGATGTTGTGTCTTGAATCTCCCCTTTGTTTAGTGCTGGGTTCTTCGTGTGGCGATGGAGAGTGAATCTTGTTCTCCGTTGACCGGGTGACCGTCTAGACCTTCGGGGATCTTCTCTTCGGCTGGTAGAAGGAGTAGCACAGCTCTGTCTACCAAAACTCTCAAAGAGAAGGTAGGCAAAGAGCACTTGTACGCAGCAAGCTTGCTGAAGAGTTGAGCTCTCTCTTGCTTCTCTCTCTCTCTGTCTGCCTGGGTGTAGTCTGTTGTCTATCTCTGATCTCCTCTGTCCTCCTCTCCTCATAGCGGCGGGGCTATTTATAGAGGCTTCAGGGGTGAACGTGCCCCCTAAAAGTGCGCCATAATGAGGGGCTAACTTTCCCGCTATGTGGGCGGTGACTGGCCCCATAACCAGGGCGGTTATAACCGAGACGCGAGCCTTGGACCCTCGCGCCCTGAGGTTGAGACGCGGGTGTCGAGCCCACGCGCCTTGATGTTGAGACGCGGGTGTCGAGCCCACGCGCCTTGATGTTGAGACGTGGGTGTCGAGCCCACGCGCCTTGATGTTGAGACGCGGGTGGCCATCATTAGTCCTGCACCTAGAACCTGAAACTCTGCCTTTTTTTAATGGCATGTCTTTAATGATTTTTAGACAGCCTACAGGTGTGCAGCCGTGCTTCCACTAGAAATCCAAATTCCATCTCTACGCGTCGCCTTGACGGCAGAGATAACAACAGAGGAGAAGCATCGACAGCGACTCCAAGAATTGGAAGCCTTAGACGATAAGCGCCTGCAGGCCCAACAGCAAATCGAGCTCTACCAAGCTCGAATTACCAGAGCCTTCAACAAAAAAGTTAAAGTGCGAACTTTCAAGAAAGGCGACCTAGTCTTAGCCGTCAGAAGACCCATGGTGATGACGCACAAGACAAAAGGAAAATTTCAACCCAAATGGGAAGGACCATTCGTAGTAGAGTCAGTCTACTCAAATGGATCATATCGTCTCATAACTTCAAATGGCGATACACTCATGATGCCGATCAATGGCAGATTCTTGAAGAAGTACTATTCTTAATAGTACTCCTCCCCCGATCAAGTTAAAAGTACACCTCTGATCAAAACAAGAAGAGCTTCTTCATTAACATCCGACGCCTCTGAAGGCTAAGGATAGAGGAAAACGTTGGCTTTTAAGCCCAACATGAATCTTCGACAACTCATCATGCTGAGGGGAATAGCGTGGCTAGCCCAACTCAAACGGTAGTTGGTAAAGGCACCTCAAATCCATTGATAGCTGAGGGTTTGCTAAAAATCCTAAGTGGACTCAACTCCACTCTCCCCTCCAAAATCCCTTACCAAATCTCATCCACAGAATGTAGGTCTACAAAGTACAGTTGTTGCCAAGTTAACACTATACCTCTGGCACTTCAAACTCCACTTGTCTATTCTCATCAATAGGATGACAGGTCCTCAAATTGCTCATATCGCAAATCAATTTCTGTCAAGTTAATATCACACCTCTGACAAATTACTGTTAAGTTAACATTACACTTCTAAACAGTACATCAAGTTTCTGCCAAGTTTAATACCACACCTCTGACAGTCACTTTCCTCCAGACTTCCATGTCGAAGCCGAAATGGATGATGCTAAGTTCAACATCATACCTCTAGCATCCAATTCATTGTTAAGTTCAACAGTACACCTATGACAATGAATTTCCCTCGAACTTCCGTATCGGAGTCGAGATGACCAATGCCAGTTCAACATTACACCTCTAGCATTGCCCTCACTGTCAAGTTAAACATCACACCTATGTCAGTGACACTTCTGTTTTCCCAAATGAAACTGAAGTATTTCTGAGTCAGGTTAATATCACACCTCTGACTCACATCCTTGTCAGGTTAACATCATATTTCTGACAGGACTACATTCAACCCGTTAAGTTAATATCACACCTCTAACGGTAAAAACCTTCTTAGATTCCCCGCGGATCTAGATTCACTTGCTATTCTCTTCAATAGAATAACAAGTCTACCTAAACACATTGTTAGGTTAATACTACACCATTAACAGTATTTTCCTTCAAATCCCCAGCTGAGCTTAATCGAGTGAATCCTAAACCTTGATAAAGGCCCATTTTCCCTGGGGGTACGAGTCTCACTTGTCATTCTCCTTTATAGATTGACAGGTCCACAAAATTGTCTTATCTCTTGTTAAGTTAATATTACACCTCTGACAGCATTGGGGAGTTCCAAAAATAGGATTTCTCTCTAAAAAGTTTGACTGTTTGAAATTATCATCATAGTTTTGACAAGTCAAAGTCCTTTGCTTCTATGCGTCTGACTAAAAAAAAAAGTTCAAGACAATAGAAGGAGAAAAAAAAGTGTCACTTTTATTTATATCTAGTCACATGAAAGTGATACAAAAACGCTCTCTTATACAATAAGATTGAGTGTTACAATTAAGGAGTACAAAGAAGTCTCTCTCTCTCAGAGGTTGCACTCGCTCCTCAGCTGCATGTTATTCCGAGTACAGGATGCTTGGAAGGGCGCCAAAGTAGGATCGGACATTGTGGCAACGATCAGAAGCTGGTTGCACCACGATGCATGATGCAAACATCAAAGAAGTCTCTGGCTGATCGAGAACAATGGTGGTTCTTGAGGTCTGATGGCAGCAGAATCTTCTGATCCCACCTGACCATCCGAAACCGGGTTATGATCCGTCGAACACCTCCATCCAAAGTGGGGGTATGATCCTTCATTGATGAACATCTCTTCCGCCAGAAGATCGTCCAATGAGCATGGAGTTTCCTCGATGTCACTTCTGGGGTAAGAGAGGAGGTTTTAAGACCTCACAGGGGATGCTACCCACCACTGTATCCACTGCAACCGCCGCCGCCATACCCACTGTGACCGTGACCAGCCCGCAAGCATGACTGGTGCATCACGTCTAATAAGATCTTGACGAGGGTTAAGTCCCCGTCAGGGATCGTGATTTCTTCCCTTGTGGACGACGGAGACTATGATTTCTTCCCTTGTGGACGAACATCAAACAAGTTCGCTGGCCGATATATTCTCCCACGGGCCCAGCGAACGTGAAAAAGGATGATCAAGTCTACCTACAAGAAGCAAACAAGGGAATTAGACAATTCAGAGCTTAGTATACTTCGACAGAAGAAAACTAAGTCACAAACGCGGTTATTGCTGAAGACTGCAGACGCGGGAATGACCCGCACGCTGGGCCAGATTCCTGCAAACAGACGCGAGCAAGACTGTGATACACACAGAATTCAAACGCGACCTAATTCCACATCCGCGTCTAAGATACAAGGCGCGCAGAGAATCAGACGCAAAAAAAAAATTGCCATCTCTCTGTTGGAGGAACAGGAGTTGCAAAAGTTCAGGCCTGAAACCTTCGACCCGAATTGAAATTCTTCCAAGTCTGTGGCCTCAAGACGCGAGCTCTGTGTGCAAAGCCCGCGGCTAGGTACCAACGACTTCAATACTTGCGTTTAAAAAAGTTTAAGTCGATGGCGCAAATTTCAGAAGAGGAATGCACCAACCACGACTTCGCAAGAAACTCCAGATGATATCTCTCTAAGAGATATACTAAAATCCAAACTTGGTTGGATCTAAAATGTCATGGTAAGTGGGCATGGCATACCCGCAGAGGCCTCTGTTAAGAGTTGAACTCTCTGCATTGAGGCGCGGACGTAAAAGGTGCTCAGGGAGACGCTTTCTATCATTGAAATCACTTGACAGTGGTAATCTACTAAAGAGACCAAACAGAAGCATGGAAGCTCTGGGTCATCTTCGTCCATGGAAGCAAACCCCTGATAGGGTCCTTAAAGGGAGAAGACAGAATCTCTCAGAGCACTCGCTCTCAAAAAGAACACAGTCTATGTATGGACTGTTAAAGGGATAGGAGGAGCCCCTATTTATAGGCAGCCCATAATAACCATAGTTAATGGTTCATCAATTAGAACCGTCGGCCTTAATGACCGCACGACTGTCCAAGCCCAATGGGAGGCTGACGCGTAGAGCATCGCTTCGGGAAGCGTCAAAGACGCTGGTTTCCAACCGCCAGCGCCGTATTGGCATTAAAAGGCATTAACGCCTAAGCCCAATGAAGAACTAACGCGTGGACAAACTGCTTCGGAAAATAACGGATGATGCGGGTTCCCAATCGTCAACGAAGACTTGACGTTCAAAGATTTCATAAAATCTTTATGACAGTCTGTTTATAACGCCTGGGAAATCGTGCCAAAACGCAGGTGTGAGAGCTGCGTCCAAAGACCTGCATCCCCTCTTTTCTCAAAAAAATTGGCAACCTCCTTCATTCTAAGTTAGAAGATCCTTCGCGTCTCTTGGATGATTCAAAGTCGATCCGCGTCTCTCAAAGGGGACTCATTTTTGGAGCCCCAGTAGGAAAGCACATAAAGCTACGTCCTAAGGCTTACATCTTCAGTAGAGAACGCCTATCACCTTCACAAGTGTCTTGGAGCTGCGTCTACATGGATGATGATGGATCTTGCACCAAGTCTCAGCGTCGTGTCCCTGACTGCATTAATGTTAAGGGGCGTAAGACCTCATTATCCTGAACTCTGCGTCTGAATAGAGTTAAGGATTGCGGCCAAGGAACCACACTCAAAGCCACGTCCTCCGCGTCTGCTTGAACCGCGTCTTCACTGGCAGGTCAGAATCGCGTGCCTCAGAGCCGCGTCTCTTTTTATGAATCGACGCTGCGTTTCATCAAAAGAACTTAGTTTTACCTAAGTTCAGTATTCACAGTCAGTAAGGGAGCACAACCAAAATCTGTGATTGAGAGTTTGGATTCATCTACAGCGGGGCAATGAAGGTGGAACAAAAATTTCAACGACTTTTATTATTCAAAAATGATAAAAGTAGATACAAACACTCTTGGTAAATAGAGTGTCCTTTTCTTTACAAAAAAAAAAGAAAAGAAGAGAAGGCTAAAGGTCCTTGTTCGCCAAGGAACGGATTTGCTCTCTAAGGCGATGTATCTCATGTTGACGCGCCTTCTCAGCCTCCATGAGAGCTTGGGCCCGCAGATCCGCCTCAGGTAAAAATCCCTGCGCTCGTACTCGGAGGGATTCCAGCTTGGACGAACTAACAGAGAGGTTTGCTTCAATTTGCGCCTTGGCAGCCTCTAACTCTGCTAGCCTCTTTCCAGAGGTAGCAAGCTTTTGTTCGTTAATAATAATCACTGCCTCAGCTCTGGCTATGGCGGCCCGAGAATCAAGGATAGCCTGCTTTGCAGCCTGTATGATCATCTCAGATTCTTTAGACTCGATCGCTAGCCTTTGATGATCAGCCTGGAAACCTTCGAGAAGACGGGTGTTATCGGTTATCTGCTCCTCTACCTCTCTTCGCTCTTGCTCTTGAGCAGCAAGGAGCCTATTCAGAGTTTCCTGGGCCTTGTGGAATGAGCCGGCATTCTCCAGGGATCGAAGCTCTCTCAGGTTTTGTCCCAGCTGCTCCACCAGCAGCAGACACGCCTGGGCTAGTGAAGGGCCTCCGGCCAACTTGATGTTTTCGACCAGGTTTCCGAGATACGTCTGGGCGAATTCAAAAGAACTACCCCCAGACAGGATAAAATTGATCGCATTGAGGCAAAGAACTGCTGCACCGTCTGGCGTGTCAGGAACTCCATGGTATCATCACCCGAGGTGGTCCCCGATCCCCTTTCTATCACGGTGTGGGGGATGTAGGTCTGCTCTTCTGGCGCAAGAGTCGGGCTGATCACGGGTACTGTAACGCCCCGATCCCAAAGATACGGGGACGTCACTGCAACGCATATACGTAGGCCAGATGGTGCCCCCACGTATATACGCTAAGCATAAGTACAACAAGTATCAGAGTACAACACACACAGCGTGGTATAATCATATGCCAACTTACAAAATATAAGTACAAAGTTACACAAGTTATGATAGGCAAAAATCACTTTACAAGTGTCCTTTATCACAACCCAAGTCCAAAAAGAACGATATACAACCAAAAATACAAAAATGCTCACGTAAGGATGGAGATCCGTGAACAAAAAAGAAGTGTCGGGCAGGATAGATCTAGAGCTGGTCAGCCTGCTCTCCTAGGTAAGCCAAGTCCTCTGTGGAAGGCTCCACTTCGTTCCAAGCCTCAGAATCTGAATATGCAAATCCAAAGGGTCAAGACATAATACAACAAATAAAAGATAGCCAAGTGGCAAGGATCATGAATAGAGATAATGAAATAGTACTAAGTAACAATGCATGACAAGAGATGTAAACTAAGAAAGATAAAGTCATGTGCAATAAATCTACAATTAATGTCTTATTATTATTACTTGTCTTACTGTGATATCTAGCTATGTGACCCAGCGTCCCAGAGCACATAGATCCATATCCTAGTGAAACAAGGTTGTTATTGGAAACAGCGGTTGTGTCGACGAACTATGTTTACAGTGTGTCCCGTGCATGCCCGGGACCACGGCCCAGTATTGTTCCGTTGCTTGAAGACGGAACCTGCCGCTAGGCTAAACAGGAGGGTCTTATATATGCCCTTGTCATGACAGTAAACAGGAAAGGGAGGAAGCACTCCCCTCGGTCCCCTGGAGTACCACAGGTAAGACCGGAAACATGGTGCACATCCTAATACCACTGTAAACACGAACACATATCGATATCCGCATATTTCCCCCTGACCCATGTGTAAGTTGGTGCATTTTATGTAAAAGTCCGGTGTATCATGCTTTGTTTTAAGAGATGGCATGATAGGTGGTGATGTTGCTATTTAACATGCCATGAAACGAATATATACAATAACAAGTCATGAGGCAATAGGAGATGCATCCATTCAGTTATATGTCATGTAGTGCTAGTATTGAAGCATGAACAAGCAGGAAATAATACACATGTAACAAGTATAGGTACTAAATTTAGAACAGGAATTAACTATGACACACAGCCAGGATTAGTCGACTAGGGGTAATGGTTAGTCGACTAATAGGGTTTCTAGTCGACTAGGAGTTTGGATTGATCGACTAAAACTGGGATACAGAGTGTTGGAATTCTGTTTCAGTGCATGCTAGTCGACTAGGGTAAGAGGGTTAGTCGACTAATAGGAAGTACTAGTCGACTAACAGATATTTCGGTCGTCTAGATCTGTGATACAGAAAGTTGGGTTTTCTGGTCCAGGATGGATTAGTCGACTAGGTGGATTCAGGGGTCGACTAATATGGGTTTCCAGAGAGTTTATTAGTCGACTGATATTTTGGGCAAGTCGACTAATGCTGTGTCTTCCAGAAAAACTAAATTTCAGCTAAGTGTTCTAGTCGACTAGGTCTTAGGGTAAGTCGACTAATAGGGGAAAATCAGTGTACAGGACAGAAATTCTGGAAACGTGTTTGATGGCTAAATTCCTGGTTTTAGGTGACCTATGTGTACAAGAAGTGTAAACACAGTGCTCTAAGGCTAATACAAGTCTTGGTGAGTGAATTACTCCCTTGGAATGGTTGGATTTGAGCTTAGATGACCTAAAAATAGGATTTTTAGTGTGCAAGTGAACAAAGATTTCTACTTCAAGTATGTGATGTGTGAACTAGGTCTTGGTGAGTAAGAACTCACCTGGAGGGGTCAAATCTGAAGCTTGATCCAAGGATGGAGGTGTTGGCTCCAATCCACAACTTGTAGTTGAAGCTAGGTTGAAGGATTCTCCCTTGGAGTTGCCTTGATGAAGCCTTGGGTGAATCTCTTGTGATCTTGAGGTGGAAGTGAAGGGATTGGGTGCTTGGAGTTAGGGTTTAGTTGGAAGGAGATGATCTTGAGAGAATTCTCTTGATGAAGAAAATGAGAAGAAGGGGAATTTTGCAAATGAAATGCATTTATAGGTTGGGATCTTTTGTAAAGGAGTGGAATTTTGATGGATGAGAGGGGCTTTTGTGTAAAAAGGGGGGTGAGGTGAGTGTCCTCTCTTTGGCCACTTGGCCGGCTGTGGGAGAGGGAGAGAGTGAGTGGGGTTAGGTGAAGTGGTGAGTGGGAAATGAGGTGGAAATGAAGTGGAATTGAAATTTTGAAATTTTTGAAAAAAGGTCCGAATTTCAAGTATCTCGGATTGGTCTGAAAATTTTACCAAAAATCAAGAATAAGATTTTAAGACTCATGGTGAAATTCGTTTGAAGAAATAATTTGTAGTTTTAAAATTAAAAATCCCGGAATCAGTCACCTGCCGACTCAGTTGGGATTTTCATAAATTCGTAAAATCTCCAGAAAAAGAGTGTAGGTTGAAAACATGATTCTAAGGAATAATGCCTAAAGGACCATCTAGAAATTCCTAACTGTTTGTGAGTTAAAAAATCCTGGAATCGGTCAGCGGCACTGGCCGACACCGGTTTCGGAGAAATTCATTTTAATTCCAGAAAATTCCAGAAAATCACATAAAATATTAAATATTAGAAAACGATATTTGAAATTAAAATCGGTCAAATACGGAAGGTAAATCGGAAATACGATCGAAAGACTGAATACGTAACTAAGTACGTATTCCGGGAGAGGGTATTACAATCTACCCACCTTACAAAAATTCGTCCTCGAAATTTCATAAGGTGAAAGATAACAGGAAAAGCAACAGATAGATATGGATACAAGGAAAGATAACGGTAAAGAAGAGTAGAAGAAAAGAGTCTTACCCAATCAAGATGTGAAAAGTTGAGGATAACGCTCCCGGATAACGTCCTCACGCTCCCAAGTGGCCTCTCCTGGCGCATGCCTGTTCCATGACACCAATACCAATGGAATAGCTCTGTTCTTCAGTGTCTTGACACTCCTATCCAGAATGGCCAACGGCTGTTCTTGGTATGATAAATCCGGTTGTAGCTCCAGCTCGAATGATCCAGAATATGGCTGTCATCCCTGACGTACTTCCTCAACTGAGACACGTGGAAGACATTATGCACCCGTCCAAAGATGGCGGTAATGCCAATCTATAGGACACATCTCCCACACGATCCAGGATCTCGAATGGGCCAATATACCTTGGACTCAGCTTCCCACGAGCACCGAACCGGATCACTCCTCTGGTAGGTGATATCCTCAAGAACACATGATCTCCAACCTGGAACTCCAATGGCCTTCTCCGAGTGTCTGCCCAACTCTTCTGCCTACTCTGAGCAGCCCTGAGATGATTTCTGATAACCCTGACTTTCTCTGTAGTCTGCATCAGAATCTCTGGTCCCAAAAGACTCCTCTCACTGACTTCATCCCAACAAATCGGTGATCGGCACTTCCTACCATACAATGCCTCAAAGGGTGCCATCTTAATACTTGCCTGGTAGCTGTTGTTATATGAAAACTCAGCCAAGTGAAGATGGTCTTCCCAAGATCCCCCAAGTCAAACATGCAAGCCCTCAACATATCTTCAGGATCTGGATAGTCCTCTCAGATTGTCCGTCTGTCTGAGGATGATAAGAAGTACTGAATTTCAGACGAGTTCCCAGACTCTCTTGGAGACTCTCCCAGAAATGAGATCTGAATCTGGTGTCTCTATCTGACACAATACTAACTGGAACTCCATGCAGACGAACCACCTCCTTCATATACTTATCTGCCAGAACCTCTGTCGACTGGCCTACCCTGAATGGTATGAAGTGAGCTGACTTGGTGAGGCGATCAACTATCACCCACACCGCATTATTACCCCTGGGGCTCCGAGGTAATGCCGTCACGAAGTCCATGGTGATGTGCTCCCACTTCCATTCGGGTATCTGCAAAGGTTGAAGAAGTCCAGCTGGTCTCTGATGCTCGATCTTTATCTGCTGGCAAACCAAGCACTTGGCAACAAACTGGGCTATCTCCCTCTTCATAGCATTCCACCAAAAGTGCTTCTTCAGGTCCTGGTACATCTTGTTTCCCCCAGGGTGTATAGCATAGGCTGAACTGTGTGCTTCCTCCAAAATCTTCTGTCTGACTTCTCCTCGGGGAACACAAAGTCTATCTCCAAAATACAATGCACCATCAGGGTGAATACTGATATCAGTCCTCAATCCAGCCTCCGCCTGAGCTCTGAATGTCTGCAATCTGGGGTCCTCCATCTGAGCTTCCTTGATCTCCTCTATCAATGATGACTGGATCTGTAAAGCCATGAACTGCCCGGCCTATCACCCCCTTGCACTAACATCAAATCCAATCTGATGAATTCCTAAATCAACTCCCTCTGCTGCGTGAGGTGGACTAGCACTCTGTTCTCTGGCATCCTGCTCAGTGCATCAGGAACGGTATTGACTTTGCCTGGATGATACTGCAAGTCAATGTCATAGTCCGCCATAAGCTCCAACCACCTCCTCTGCCTCATATTCAACTCCTTCTGTGAGAAAATATACTTGAGGCTCTTGTGGTCTGTGTATATCAACACTTTGTCTCCCAGAAGGTAGTGTCTCCAGATCTTCAAAGCAAATATCACAGCTGCCAACTCCAAGTCATGAGTTGGGTAATTCCTCTCATGAGGCTTCAACTGCCTAGATGCATATGCTATAACATGATCCTGTTGCATAAGCACACACCCCAGGCCTTTACCCGATGCATCACAAAAATGACCATCCCTCCTCTTCCTGAAGGAGTCCTCAAGATTGGAGCTGTGATAAGCCTCTGCTTCAACTGCTCAAATGCTGCATCACAATCTTCTGTCCATATGTATCTCTCCCCTTTTCTGGTGAGCCTGGTCAACGGAGCTGCAAGTCTAGAGAAATCCTGGACAAAGCGCCTGTAATATCCGGCTAGTCCAAGAAAGCTCTTTATCTCAGTCACCGTCTTCGGAACTGGCCAATTCTGCACTGCCTGGACTTTACTGGGATCAACTGAAATTCCTTCTGCTGAAACTATGTGTCCGAGGAAGGCTATGCTGTCCAACCAGAATTCACACTTGCTCCTTTTGGCATGAAGCTGCTCCTGCTGGAGGGTCTGCAACACAATCCTCAAGTGCTCTGCATGCTCCTTCTCATTCCTTGAATAGATCAGGATGTCATCTATGAATACAACTACAAACTGATCTAGGTAAGGGGAGAACACTCGATTCATCAAGTCCATGAAAACCGCAGGGGCATTGGTGACTCCGAAAGGCATAACTAGAAATTCATAGTGGCCATAACGGGTCCTGAATGCCGTCTTCGGAACATCCTCCTTCTTCACCCTCAGCTGATGGTAACCCGACTGCAAATCTAACTTAGAAAATACACGGGCTCCATGGAGCTGATCAAACAAATCATCAATCCGGGGCAAGGGATACTTGTTCTTGATGGTGACCTTGTTCAACTCCCTATAATCAATACAAAGCCTCTTACCACCATCCTTCTTATTCGCCAAGAGCACTGGAGCTCCCCATGGTGAAGTGCTTGGCCGAATCAATCCCTTGTCCGAATACTCCTGCAGCTGCTTCTTCAGGATCTCCAACTCCGTCGGTGCCATCCTGTACGGAGCCTTGGATATAGGAGCTGTCCCTGGAACTGTATCAATGGAGAACTCCACTATCCTCTCCGGTGGAAGTCCTGAAATCTCAGCAAAGACTCCTGGAAATTCATCTCACACTGGCACTCCCTTCAGAACCTCCGAAGTGGTCATCTGAATCTCCTTCTTAGCAGGCTTCACCTCTCCGCTAAACTGGAACTCCGGCTGATGAGGGATTCTGAAATTGATCCTCCTTCCTCTACAATCAATCACTGCATAGTACTGACTGAGCCAGGTCATGCCTAAGATTACGTCGTACCCCTTGGTGTCTAGTACGAGCATATCTATGGGCAAGGTCTTCCCACAAAGCTCCACTGGACAGTCAGCACAAACTCTAGAAGATACAACTACCCCATTCCCTGTACTTATCTCCCACTTGTGGTCTAAAGCCTTAACAGGTATGGAATGAACAGCCACAAAATGGTCGGAGATATAACAGTGGGATGCACCCGAATCGAAGAGAGCGAGAACAGGTATAGAATGAACTCTGATGTTACCTGTAATCACCTCCTCTGAAGCCTCAGCCTCCTCTGCTGTCAGGTTGTAGGCCTGACCTCTGCCACGCCCTGCTGCTGTCCGGGCTCCTCTCTGCACTGGGCGAGCAACATGCGGTGGAGGAAGGGGAAGAGCTCTCCTCATCACTGGTCCCTGGTGCCTCTGCCCAACTGGCCCTGGTAGTGCCCTCTGTCCATTCTGCCCTTGAGGTGCCGGCAAGGTTTGATTAGCAAACCCCATTCTCCTGCGAGGACAGGTCTCCACGGCATGGTCTCGTGCTCCACACACCAAACACCATCCGTTTGCCCTCCGGCAATCCTGCTGAGAGTGTCCTGGTTTCTGGCAGAAATTGCAGATAAGACCTGGTCGAGCCACCTGGTAAGGAACTGCCCTGAATGGTTGCCTGGCCTGGACCTTCGCTGCTCTGGATGGTCCTCCTCTGCCCAACGGTACAAACGGCCTCTTCATGGCCTGGTTCTCTTGCTTCTTCTGAAACCCACGCTCCACCTCTCGAGCGATGGTGAGAACCTCAGCATAGGTCTTCAGCTGCTGGGGCATCAGAAACATCTGGATCTCCATCTGTAAACCCTGCTGAAACCTGCTTGCCCTCTTCTCTTCATCTGACACCATGTA
This sequence comes from Agave tequilana, assembly GCA_038442645.1. Lineage (NCBI taxonomy): Eukaryota > Viridiplantae > Streptophyta > Magnoliopsida > Asparagales > Asparagaceae > Agave > Agave tequilana. Next base: position 31,533 of record JAVJIF010027144.1, read on the forward strand.
AGGGGCAAAGCGACTCAGCCTGAGAAATTCTGCAGCATACTCATCCACGGATCTGTCCCCCTGTTGAAGCCTGATGAATTGCTCCTCCATGTCCTTCTGAGCAGTGGCGGGAAAGAACCTGCTATAAAAGCTCTTGGAGAACGTATCCCAAGAGATAGGCTCCTTCAAGCGAGCCTCCTCTGCAAGCCACCAAGTCCTGGCTATGTCCTTCAGCTGGATCTTTGCAACCTCCACTTGGTTCTCCTTAGGCACCCTGGCGGCGTTCAGCAGGTCGGTGGTGTCTGTTATCCACTGTTCAGCCTCCAATGGCCTCTCGACTCCCGTGAATACGGCCGGCTGTAGCCGTCGGAAGTCTGAGATGTTCCCCGGCTTCTGCTCCTTCGGAGCTGCCAACTCCTGCCTGAGGAGCTCAGTCTGCTGCTGCTGATTCTCCATCTGCTGTTGCTGGTTTCCCAGCATAGTCTGAATGATCCTCAGGACATCAGCACCCTCTCCTCCTACGGGTCCATTCGGTACTTGCCCGACATTGTTGCGACCCGAACGTCTCTCCATACCGAAAGGGATAAGATCTGGAATTGGAAACAAAGGGAAGGAGTTTAGGATACGAGGATCGAATCAAGGACGAAGTCGAGAAGGACTATATAACTTTGTACATTGTAGTTGGCATTAGCAAATCACTAGAATTTGCCACTTGGTTGTACTTTTAGGTTTGAGAGCCTAGGCTCTGATACCAACCTGTAACGCCCCGATCCCAAAGATACGGGGACGTCACTGCAACGCATATACGTAGGCCAGATGGTGCCCCCACGTATATACGCTAAGCATAAGTACAACAAGTATCAGAGTACAACACACACAGCGTGGTATAATCATATGCCAACTTACAAAATATAAGTACAAAGTTACACAAGTTATGATAGGCAAAAATCACTTTACAAGTGTCCTTTATCACAACCAAGTCCAAAAGAACGATATACAACCAAAAATACAAAATGCTCACGTAAGGATGGAGATCCGTGAACCAAAAAGAAGTGTCGGGCAGGATAGATCTAGAGCTGGTCAGCCTGCTCTCCTAGGTAAGCCAAGTCCTCTGTGGAAGGCTCCACTTCGTTCCAAGCTCAGAATCTGAATATGCAAATCTAAAGGGTCAAGACATAATACAACAAATAAAAGATAGCCAAGTGGCAAGGATCATGAATAGAGATAATGAAATAGTACTAAGTAACAATGCATGACAAGAGATGTAAACTAAGAAAGATAAAGTCATGTGCAATAAATCTACAATTAATGTCTTATTATTATTACTTGTCTTACTGTGATATCTAGCTATGTGACCCAGCGTCCCAGAGCACATAGATCCATATCCTAGTGAAACAAGGTTGTTATTGGAAACAGCGGTTGTGTCGACGAACTATGTTTACAGTGTGTCCCGTGCATGCCCGGGACCACGGCCCAGTATTGTTCCGTTGCTTGAAGACGGAACCTGCCGCTAGGCTAAACAGGAGGGTCTTATATATGCCCTTGTCATGACAGTAAACAGGAAAGGGAGGAAGCACTCCCCTCGGTCCCCTGGAGTACCACAGGTAAGACCGGAAACATGGTGCACATCCTAATACCACTGTAAACACGAACACATATCGATATCCGCATATTTCCCCTGACCCATGTGTAAGTTGGTGCATTTTATGTAAAAGTCCGGTGTATCATGCTTGTTTTAAGAGATGGCATGATAGGTGGTGATGTTGCTATTTAACATGCCATGAAACGAATATATACAATAACAAGTCATGAGGCAATAGGAGATGCATCCATTCAGTTATATGTCATGTAGTGCTAGTATTGAAGCATGAACAAGCAGGAAATAATACACATGTAACAAGTATAGGTACTAAATTTAGAACAGGAATTAACTATGACACACAGCCAGGATTAGTCGACTAGGGGTAATGGTTAGTCGACTAATAGGGTTTCTAGTCGACTAGGAGTTTGGATTGATCGACTAAAACTGGGATACAGAGTGTTGGAATTCTGTTTCAGTGCATGCTAGTCGACTAGGGTAAGAGGGGTAGTCGACTAATAGGAAGTACTAGTCGACTAACAGATATTTCGGTCGTCTAGATCTGTGATACAGAAAGTTGGGTTTTCTGGTCCAGGATGGATTAGTCGACTAGGTGGATTCAGGGGTCGACTAATATGGGTTTCCAGAGAGTTTATTAGTCGACTGATATTTTTGGGCAAGTCGACTAATGCTGTGTCTTCCAGAAAAACTAAATTTCAGCTAAGTGTTCTAGTCGACTAGGTCTTAGGGTAAGTCGACTAATAGGGGAAAATCAGTGTACAGGACAGAAATTCTGGAAACGTGTTTGATGGCTAAATTCCTGGTTTTAGGTGACTATGTGTACAAGAAGTGTAAACACAGTGCTCTAAGGCTAATACAAGTCTTGGTGAGTGAATTACTCCCTTGGAATGGTTGGATTTGAGCTTAGATGACCTAAAAATAGGATTTTTAGTGTGCAAGTGAACAAAGATTTCTACTTCAAGTATGTGATGTGTGAACTAGGTCTTGGTGAGGAAGAACTCACCTGGAGGGGTCAAATCTGAAGCTTGATCCAAGGATGGAGGTGTTGGCTCCAATCCACAACTTGTAGTTGAAGCTAGGTTGAAGGATTCTCCCTTGGAGTTGCCTTGATGAAGCCTTGGGTGAATCTCTTGTGATCTTGAGGTGGAAGTGAAGGGATTGGGTGCTTGGAGTTAGGGTTTAGTTGGAAGGAGATGATCTTGAGAGAATTCTCTTGATGAAGAAAATGAGAAGAAGGGGAATTTTGCAAATGAAATGCATTTATAGGTTGGGATCTTTTGTAAAGGGAGTGGAATTTTGATGGATGAGAGGGGCTTTTGTGTAAAAAGGGGGGTGAGGTGAGTGTCCTCTCTTTGGCCACTTGGCCGGCTGTGGGAGAGGGAGAGAGTGAGTGGGGTTAGGTGAAGTGGTGAGTGGGAAATGAGGTGGAAATGAAGTGGAATTGAAATTTTGAAATTTTTGAAAAAAGGTCCGAATTTCAAGTATCTCGGATTGGTCTGAAAATTTTACCAAAAATCAAGAATAAGATTTTAAGACTCATGGTGAAATTCGTTTGAAGAAATAATTTGTAGTTTTAAAATTAAAAATCCCGGAATCAGTCACCTGCCGACTCAGTTGGGATTTTCATAAATTCGTAAAATCTCCAGAAAAAGAGTGTAGGTTGAAAACATGATTCTAAGGAATAATGCCTAAAGGACCATCTAGAAATTCCTAACTGTTTGTGAGTTAAAAAATCCTGGAATCGGTCAGCGGCACTGGCCGACACGGTTTCGGAGAAATTCATTTTAATTCCAGAAAATTCCAGAAAATCACATAAATATTAAATATTAGAAAACGATATTTGAAATTAAAATCGGTCAAATACGGAAGGTAAATCGCAAAATACGATCGAAAGACTGAATACGTAACTAAGTACGTATTCCGGGAGAGGGGTATTACAG
>JAVJIF010027145.1:0-56745 GCA_038442645.1 Agave tequilana
TCTCTGGTCGGCAATGGATGCTTTGACATCGTTGCATGTACCAGTGAAATCGTCCTTCGAAACATGTCGAAATGTCGGCGATGCGCAACAATCAATATTCATGGTTCCAGCGAGAAGGAAGGGCCAAAGACCAATTCTTTTCGGACGAATTGAATCCGAACCAATGACTCATGAATCAGAAAGCGAGCAGAATCCCTCAGTTCGGTCATTATGAGCCAAAGGCACTCAGAATGATGAAAAACATGGGGTATAACCTAACAAGCAGACTTGGGTTGACTCTTCGGCAAAGGAAGGAGAACGCTACTTCGCACCTTTGTGCCGAAAGGGAAAGCCCCCGATTATTATCATCGGACGCGCAGGGGGTTAGACTATGTATCAACTCCGTCCCATCAGCCTCTGATTCTCGAGAATCATCAAGCGACGATTACTCTTTCAGGCACGTCATCATGGGAGTCAGATGTCAGTGTCGCAACATCTTTGGGGAACTTTCAGTGAACATGGTTTCAACAAGCCACCTGGAAGACGGAGATAAAGAAATGATCCAATCCGATATAGATCCTTGGATCAAACATTTAAATACTCTTTCGGATACCCGCTTTGAACGGCGAGAGCCACCCACAGAAGACAAGGTTGTTCAGATCAATCTAGGAGATGAGGCTAACCCTAAGCCCATCTTCATAAGCGACAGCCTGTCACCGTCGGAGAAAAAGGATCTAATATCTCTTGTTTAAGAGTATAAAGATGTCTTCGCTTGGAATTACGAAGACATGCCTGGACTTGATCCTCAAATGGCTATGCCCGCCTCAACATCAATCCGGACCGTAAAGCCTGTCAAACAACAACAGCGACGGTTCCGTCCAGAAATAATGGAGGCAATTCAATCAGAAGTCAGAAAGCTCATAGATTCTGGTTTCATCAGGGAAGAGCAACATCCCGATTGGGTAGCCAACATCGTCCCCATTGCTAAGAAAACGGAAAGATCTGGATCTGCATCGACTTCCGTGATCTAAACGAGGCTTGTCCCAAAGACGAATTCCCACTGCCAATCACAGACGTCATGATTGACAATACTTGTGGATTCGAACGAATGTCCTTCATAGACGGGTTCTCAGGATACAATCAAATCAAATGTATCCTGATGACGAAAAGCACACCTCCTTCAGGACACCATTGGGGGTCTACTGCTATACCATCATGCCCTTCTTCGGACTGAGAATGCGGGGGCAAACATATCAAAGGGCTATAAACGCCATTTTCTAGCAGCAAATGCGCAAAACAGTGGAATGCTATGTTGATGACATTGTGGTGAAAAGCCGCGCTAAAGGTGATCATATCACTGATCTAAAGGTTGTCTTCGACATCATGCGGGCCCATCAGTTGAAGATGAACCCTACCAAATCCTTCCTGGGGGTGGCCAGCGGCAAGTTCCTAGGGTTTGTAGTGACTTCCACAGGAATTCATTTAGATCCGGAAAAGATTCGCGCTATCCAGGAGATGCAACCCCCGAAGAATCTCAAGGAACTCAGGGGATTGTAAGGACGATTGGCATACATCCGCAGGTTTATCTCAAATCTCTCCGGAAGATGCCAACCCTTCGCTAAGCTAATGAAGAAGGGTGTTTCGTTTATTTGGGACGACGCTTGCCAACAAGCATTTGAGAAAATCAAGCAATACCTCACACAACCCCAGTCCTTGCAGCTCCGATATCCGGAAAACCTTTCTTGGTATACGTCCGAGCAATGAATCATTCTTTGGGAGCTCTACTAGCTCAGAATGATGATCAAGGACGAGAGCAGCGATCTACTATCTGAGTAGAACAATGATCGGAGCCGAACATCGGTACAACCCGATTCGAGAAGGATGTTTGGCATTGGTGTTCGCCATTCAGAAAATGCGACACTATCTGGCAGGCCAAACCATAAATGTCATAACAAAAGTCAACCCTTGAGGTTACTCATGACAAAGCCTTCATCGCTAAATGGCCGACTGGCAAAATGGGCCATATTGTTATCTCAATATGAAATGCACTTTTTACCACAGAAGGCCATTAAAGGACAAGCGGTGGCGGATTTCCTGGCTGAGCATCCAGATCCGAGGGTAACCAAACTTTACGACGATCTCCCAGACGAGGTCGCTGAAGCCTGCCAGACCCAGACATCCTTTGAAAGACAGGTGTGGCAACTTTTCTTTGATGGTGCATCAAGAACAAGCCCAAAGGACACATAGTCGCAGGAGTAGGAGTAGTACTCGTCTCCCCGCAGAACTATGTGATTCCTCGCTGTCTCATTAACCGAACCTTGTTCCAACAATGTGGCAGAGTACAATGCTCTTTTGATTGGGATGCAACTCGCCGATGAGATTGGCGTTAAAAATCTCGAGGCATATGGTGACTTCAAACTCATCGTCAACCAAGTTCGCTGGGAGTACAAAGTCAGACATGAAGACCTAGTACCCTATTACAATGCAACTGTCCACATGGCTGGGAAGTTTACAAACTTCTACATCGACCATGTACCCGCGCAGGCAAAATGCGCATGCAGATGCACTGGCATCCCTCGCTGCCTCTTTAGCTCTTCCGGCTGGAACAGTGAAGAAGATATTTGTCCACAGCCACGACCTGTATGCCCGAGAATTGCTCCTGAGGATTACCAGGAGCCAACAGGAGATTCTCAAAGCAAAGAAGCGCTGGAATTGTCAACCGGTCCAGAGCCTAGAGACTGGCGATTCCCCTACATTGATTATGTCCTGTATGACATCCTGCCTGAAGACACAAAAGAAGCGGCTGCCATTCGAAGGAAAGCCCCCAAATACTACTATAATGCGATTACGCGAACACTGTATCGTCGATCGCATGACGGGATCTTGCTTCGCTGCCTTTCACAAAAGAAGGCACAGGAGGTATTGAAAGAAGCCCATGACGGCATGTGTGGAGCCCATCAACGTGGCCCAAAACTTGCATACCGACTCCAAAGGTTGGGATATTACTGGCCCAAGATGATTGCTGACGCCGTCACTTATGCCAAAAGATGTCACGCCTGTCAAGTACATGGGGATTTCATCCATCAAGCACCAGGGTACCTTCACTCTACAACCTCTACCTGGCCATTTGAAATGTGGGGAATGGATGTGGTTGGCCCTATCAGCCCACCATCATCAAAAGGATATCGGTTTATTTTGGCAATAACCGATTACTTCTCTAAATGGGCCGAGGCCATTCCTTTGAAGGAGGTAAAATCGTCTAACGTGATCAAGTTTGTGAAACATCACGTCATTTACCGTTTTGGGGTACCTCGGCGAATTGTCCACGACAATGGGCCCCAGTTCATCAGCCAGACTTTCCATAGATTCTGCGCTAAGTTTATAATCCAGAGTGTTCCTCAACGACATACTACCCCGCCCTAATGGTCTCGTAGAAGCTTTCAACAAGACCATTAGCAAACTCCTCAAGAAATCCGTCTCAAAAGTCAATGTGACTGGGACGACAAGCTAGTGAATGCTTATGGGCCTACCGCATAACTGTGCGAACCCCAACTAAAGCTACGCCATTTTCTTTGGTCTATGGGTGTGAAGCCGTGCTTCCACTTGAAATCTAAATTCCATCTCTACGCGTCGCCCTGACAGCGGGATGACAACAGAGGAGAAGCATCGACAGTGACTCCAGGAATTGGAGGCCTTAGACGATAAGCGTCTGCAGGCCCAACAACAAATCGAGCTTTATCAAGCTCGAATTACAGAGCCTTCAACAAGAAAGTTAAAGTGCGAATTTTCAAGAAAGGCGATCTTGTCTTAGCCGTCAGAAGACCCATGGTGATGACGCACAAGATGAAAGGAAAATTTCAGCCCAAATGGGAAGGGCCATTTGTAGTAGAGTCAGTCTACTCAAATGGGTCATATCGTCTCATAACGTCAAATGGTGATACACTCATGATGCCGATCAATGGCGGATTCCTAAAGAATACTATCCTTAGATAGTGTTCTTCCACCAATCAAGTTAAAAGTACACCTCTGATCAAATCAAGAAGAGCTTCTTCATTAATATCCAACAACTCCGACGGCTAAGGATAGAGGAAAATGTTGGCTTTTAGCCCAACATAAATCTTCGACAACTCATCATGCTGAGGGGAATAGCATGGCTAGCCCAACTCAAACGGTAGTTGGTAAAGGCACCTCAAATCCATTGACAGCTGAGGATTTGCTAAAAATCCTAAGTGGACTTGACTTCACTCTCCCCTCCAATATCCCTTACCAATTCTCATCCACAGAATGGTAGGTCTACAAAATACAGTCGTTGCCAAGTTAACACTATACCTCTGGCACTTCAAATTTCACTTGCCAATTCTCATCAATAGAATGACAAGTCTTCAAAATTGCTCATATCACAAATCCAAATTTGTCAAGTTAACACTATACCTCTGACACTTTAATTTCCACTTGCCAATTCTCATCAATAGAATGACAAGTCTTCAAAACTGCTCATATCGCAATCCAAATTTGTCAAAGTTAATACCATACCTCTGACAAATTACTGTTAAGTTAACATTATACTTCTAAACAGTACATCGAGTTTCTGTCAAGTTAACATCACACCTCTGACAGTCACCTTCTTTCAGACTTCCATTTCGAAGCTAAAATGAACGATGCTAAGTTTAACACTACACCTCTAGCATCCAGGTCATCGCCAAGTTCAACAATACACTTACGGCCATGACTTTTCCTCGGACTTCCTCGCTGAAGTCGAGATGACTAATGCCAAGTTCAAATTACACCTCTAGCATTACCCTCATTGTCAAGTTAAACATTACACCTATGACAGTGACACTTTTAGTTTTCCCAAATAAAACTGAAAAGCTTTTGAGTCAAGTTAATATCACATCTTTGACTTACATTCTTGTCAAGTTAACATTACACTTCTGACAAGACTACATTCACCCGTTAAGTTAATATCACACCTCTAACGGTAAAGACTTTCCTAGACTCCCCGCGAGCCTAGTCTCACTTGTTGTTCTCCTTAACAGAACAACAAGTCTACTTAAAAAAAACATTGTTAGGTTAACATTACACTGTTAACAGTGTTTTCATCAACTCTCCAGTTGAGCTTAAACCTTTGATAAAAGCTCATCTTCCCTGGGGGTACCAATTCAACCTGTCACTTTCTTTTTATAAAGTGGCAGGCCCACCAAAATTATCTTATCTCTGTCAAGTTAATCACACCTCTGACAGCATTGTGGGTTTCCTGAAATAGGATCTTTTTCTCCACAAAATTTGACTTATTAAAATTTTCATCATAGTTTTGATAACCCAAAGATTCTTTGCTTCTATGCGTCTGACCAAAAGAGACGAGAGAGTTCAAGACAATAGAAGAGACAAAAAGAAAAGCGTCACTTTTATTTATATCCAGGCATATGAAAGTGATACAAAACGCTCTCTTATATAATGAGATTGAGTGTTACAGTTAAGGAGTACACAAAGAAGTCCCTCTCTCTCTCAGAGGTTGCACTCACTCCTCAAAGCTGCATACAATTCCAAGTACAAGATGTTTGGAAGGGCGCCAAAGTAGGATCGGACATTGTGGCAACGATCAGAAGCTGGTTGCACCACGATGCATGATGTAAACATCGAAGAAGTCCCTGGTTGATCGAGAATAATGGTGTTTCTTGAGGTCGAAAGGCAGCAGAGTCTTGTGATTCCACCTGACCATCCGAAGTGGGGGGTATGATCCTTCGTTGATGAACATCTCTTCCACCAGAAGGTCATTCAGTAGGCATGGAGTTTCCCTCGATGTCACTTCTGGGGTAAGAGAGGAGGTTTTGAGACCTCACAGGGGATGCTTCCACCACCATATCCACCGCTACCCCCCCCGCCGCCATCCTTACTCTGACCATGCCATGCCAAGAAGCATGACTGGTGCATTGAATCCAAAGAGATCTTGGCGAGGGTCCGGTCCCAATCTCCTGAAGGCAGGAGTCATGACTTCTTCTCCTGTGGTCGATCATCGACCAAGTTCGCTGGCCGATATATTCTCCCAAGGGCCCAGCGAACATGAAAAAGGATGATCAAGCATACCTGCAAGAAGCAACAAAATTAGAAGAGTATACTTCAACAGAAAAACTAAGTGACAGACACAGTTATTGCTGAAATCGTCAGACGCAGGAATGACCCGCGCAGCGAACATCTGCGGCGGTAGAAACAGACGCGATCAAAGCTGTGACAACATATAGAGTTCGACCACAGTTTTGTACCCGCGTCTAAAATATGAGACGCGAAGAGAATCAGACCTGAAAATTGCCGTCTCCCTGTCGGATGAACAGGAGTTGCAAGATTCAGGCCTGAGACCTCCAGTCTGAGTTGAAATTCTCCTAAGTCGACAGCCTCAAGACGCGAGCTCTATGTGCAAAACCTGCGGCCAGGCGCCTAAGTCTACTATACTCGCGTCCAGAGAAGTCTAAGTCAATAGCGCAACTTCCAAAAGAGGAAGGCACCAACTGACTTCAGGAGAAAATCCAGATGATGAATCTCTTTAGAGATATCAAAATTCAGACTTAGTTGGACTAAAAAAATATCATGGCAAATTGGGACGGCATACCCGCAGAGGCCTCTATTAAGAGTTGAATTCTCTGCATTGAAGCGCGGACATAAAAGGAGCTCAAAGAGACGCTTTCTGTTATTGAAATCACTTGACAGTGGTAATCTTCTGAAGAGAACAAACAGAAGCATGAAAGCTCTGGGTCATCTTCATCTATGGAGGCAAGCCCCTGGTAAAGTCCTTGAAGGGAGAAGGCGAAATTTCTCAGGGCATTCGCTTTCAAAAAGAAAACAGTCTAAGTATAGACTGATACAGGGAGAGGGTGAGCCCTATTTATAGGCAGCCCATAATAACCATAACTAATGGTTCATCAATTAGAACCGTCGGCTTAATGACCGCACGACTGTCAAAGCCCAATGGAAGGCTGACGCGTGGAGCGTCGCTTCGGAAAGCATCGAAGACGCTGGTCTCCAACCGCCTGCGCCGGTTTGACATTAAAAGGCATTAACGCCTAAGCCCAATGAAGAACCGATGCGTGAACAACCGCTTCGGGAAACAACGGATGATGCGGGTTCCCAATCGTCAACAAAGACTTGACGTTTGAAAATCTCACAGGATCTTTATGACAGGCTACACATAACGCCTGGGAAGTTGCACCAAACGCAGATGTGAGAGCCGTGTCCAGAGGCTCGCGCCTCTTTTTCAAAAAGTGGCGTCCTCCTTCATTCTAAGTTAGAAGATCCTTCGTGTCTCTTGGATGACTCAAAGTTGCTCCGCGTCTCTCGGTCGACTCAAGGTTGCGTCCATCAACAAAAGGGACCCATTCTGGGGGTCTCAGTGGGAAAGCACATAAAGCTGCGTCCCGAAGCTTATATCTTCAGCAGAGAAGGCCTATCACCTTCACAAGTGTCTTGGAGCTGCGTCTACATGGATGATGATGGGTCTTGCACCGAGTCTCAGCGTCGCGTCCCTGACTGCGTCAATTTTAAGGGGCGTAAGACCACATTCTTATTGTATCATGAACTCTGCGTCTGGATAACGTTAAGGATTGCGGCCAGTGAATCACACTCAAAGCTGCGTCCTTCGCGTCCGCTTGAACCGCGTCTTCACTGGCAGGTCAGAATCGCGTGCCTCAGAGCCGCGTCTCTTTTTATGAATCGACGATGCGTTCATCAAAAGAACTTAGTTTTACCTAAGTTCAGTATTCACAGTCAGCCAGAGAGCACAACAAAAAAAAAACTATGATTGAATCTATCCACAGCGAGGCAATAAAATTTTTTTTTTTTTTCAAAGACTTTTATTATTCAAAAATGATAAAAGTAGATACAAACACTCTTGGTAAATAGAGTGTCCTTTTCTTTACAAGAAGAAAAAAAAGAAGGCTAAAAGTCCTGGTTCGCCAAAGAACGGATTTGTTCTCTAAGGCGATGTATCTCATGTTGGCGTGCCTTCTCAGCCTCCATGAGTGCTTGGGCCCGCAGATCCTCCTCGAATAAAAATCTCTTCGCTTGTACTCGGAGGGATTCCAGCTCGGAGGAATAAACAGAGAGATTTGCTTCAACTTGCACCTTGGCAGTCTCTAACTCCGCTAGCCTCTTTTCAGAAGTAGCAAGCTTCTGTTCATTAATAACAATCAAAGCCTCAGCTCTGGCTATAGCAGCCCGAGAGTCAAGGATAGCCTGCTTCGCAGCCTGCATGATCATCTCGGATTCCTTTGACTCGACCGCTAGCTTTTGATGATCAGCCTGGAAACCTTCGAGAAGACGGGTCCTTTCGGTTATCTTCTCTTCCACCTCTCTTCGCTCTTGCTCTTGAGCAGCAAGGAGCCTATTCAGAGTTTCCTGGGCCTCGTGAAATGAGCCAACATTCTCCAGGGATCGAAGCTCTCTCAAGTTATGTCCCAACTGCTCCACCAGCAGCAGACACGCCTTGGCTGGTGAAGGGCCTCCGGCTAAACTGATGTTCTCGACCAGGTTTCTGAGAAACATTCGGGCGAATTCAAAGGAGCTATCCCCAGATAGGATGAAATCAATACATGATTGCATCGAGGCAAAGAACTGCTGCACCATCTGGCGTGTCAGAATCCCCATGGTATCATCACCTAAAGTGCTCCCCGATCCCCTTTCTATCACGAGGTGAGGAATGTAAGCCGATTCTTCCGGTACAGGAATCGGGCTGACCACGGGTGCGGCAGGAGCAAGAGTAGCCGCCGGCGCTTCTGGGGGTACTACGTCCGTAGAAACCTCCGCAACCGATGAAATGACAGTAAGCTCGACCTCTTCAGGGTCCTTAGCCGAGGTCTGAGCTGTACGGCCTCCCGGGTAGGCACTGACCGCCAAGTCTCCTACCTGAGCTTCCTCAGTGCCCTCTGCAAATTACAAGAATATCAGCTACGACAGTAAAAGGAAAACATTCAAAATATCAATATTTCCTTACCTATCTGAGGGTCCAAAGATGGTGAGTTCTTAGGCGAATCCTGTAGGGTGGAGGTCTCCCTGACTTCGATGATTGCCCTCTCTTGAGGCATCCCAGTAATAGGAGCCTCAACTCTCTCCTGCTGGGCCAGCTCCTGTATCATCTCCTCGATCTGGGAGGAAGCAGCGGCCTCGCTAACCACGACCAGCCCTGCGATATGAAGCTAAATGAAAAAAAAGAAAACGCCAAAATCCTTTTCCTAGTTAAAAGGATGAGTTAGGCGAAAAGAGTACCTTCAGCAGCTTTAGCAGGAATAACTACCGCTGGTGGTGACCCCGTCACCGGCTCACACCCATATATTTCCTCCTCCGAGATGTGTGAGAATTTACTCGGATCAGGAGGAGCGGGTTCTTCGCCAAAGTCGACCTCATCGCCTGAATCATACCCTTCTTCTTCGGATGAAGAAGACGATAGTGCAACGCGAGAAGCCTCGGCAACCGGGGCCTTGCCACCAAATACCCCAGTGGTAGGGCTGGGGTCAACTACCCGAGGACTGGGGATTAATACACTAGGGGATCCAGGCTGTTGTGCCTCATCCCTCCTCTCATGAGCTGAGGAAGACCCGGGCTGAGTTGAGACCCCTGGAATCTCAACATCACCTCCGCTCATTATGTCGACTTCAAGCTGCTCAGCCTCGTCAGCGGCGATGGGTTTGTCAGCGAACTCCCCTTCCTCTAAAATCCTGGGGTCCCTGCTGCGTAACCCACGGGTACGGTCTAAGGAGGCGTCATCCTCATCTTCCGCTTCTTCCCTCTGTTCCTCAACACCAGAAGGGATGTCTTCGGACGAAGAAACTGCGGCCGCCAAGTTTCTCCGGACCTTCTTTGGGGCAGGCTCAACAGTGGAAGTAGAGCCTTGAGGACGCTTACGCGCCGCCTGTTGACCCTTTGCTGCTCGCGGCTCCTCCCTCGATACCCTTCTGGTCTCCTTCAGAGCCTTCCGATACTCCTCGACGCCTCGTGAGCGTTTGTTGGACCCCAACTTGGCTTCGTAAAATGCATTGATACTCTCGATGCATGAGTACTCCGGAGCAAAGTCAGGTGTTTGGTTGGCTTGAAAGTACCAGGTACAGAAGCTAAGGCTTGTACAGCCTTTCGGTTCCTTAGGAGGCAGACGAAAAAGCGCTTCCGTCCCTCCAGCCACGCTATAATACCAAGCCCGAGCACCTTCAAACAAGTTCCCACTGAAGGCGAGTCGAGCATTGGGGTTACCGACATATAATTGATCATAGCCGAACTGTCGGGCGAAGCGATTCGGCATGTACGGCTCGATCGTGCACAAATTCCCTTGTCGGAAAAGCACATACCCGGATCGAATATTGACCAACCACCAGAAACTCCCGATGATAGCCTCGTGAAGTTATCTGGGCCCACGAAGTCAGCAAGTTTATCCCCGAAAGATGCACCAGTAATCTCGAGGAAGCAGCGATTGAGCTGGTAATTCGAAGCAGTAAGATTGCACCTCCGAATGAAATACATATAAGTATTACACCAGCTTGAATCCTCCAACCGCTGTACGAAAGGGGTAAACCCCTCACTCCAAAACACCGGCGTCATCAGGGAGGGACAGTGCATAACGTACCAAGCCATTAGGTACGTGTAGGGAAGCTCAACCCGAGGGTTGGGACGCTTTACCATCGGCCTCCCCTCTGAGTCAACAATCGCCTTACCCTGGGAGTCGACAGCCTTCTCTACTTTGCATAGATTTTGAGTTATGGCCCGCAACCCGCTTTGAATACCGGCCGCCATGGCCGGGAGGAGGGCTATGGGCCTACCATAAGCCAGGAGCACCGCCGGGTACACTACGTCGGTAACAATCACTTCATGTGGCAGTGTCGGCACCACACAGCGCTTCAACCACAACATTAAGAAGCCCGCCAACAGTGCTCGATTAGAGATAGGGGACCGGGCTTGATGATGGAAACTTTCAAAAACCGTGTCAGGTTCGAAAGTATCCTCGTTCGACTCCGTGGTGTAGGAGTCTACAGAAGCCTTGATCCTATCGACAATCTCCTCGTCGGAGCTGGGAGCCAGTCGGGTCACTGGATGGTCTTTCTGATTGACGCCATTAAACAAGTAGCTTGCCCAAGACAGCTGCTTGACTCCCCTCGTCCTCCAAGAGGTTATCTGGCCGCAAATGTGGAAGTGACATAACACCTCCCAATAAGTCTCGTACACCCGAGGAGACTCTTTCTTCAAAAGGTGAAGCTCCTCAGTGGTCGGGACGTATTCCTCATAGGGAGAGTCCCCCATTACCAGCCCCGAGACTTCGTACAACTCGTGCAGGGCAAGACCCATCTCTCCGACCGGAGTGAAGAATGTCCCTGTCAGAGGATTGTAACGCTCCAGGATCCCAAAGAAGTTTTGAGAACTTGGTGGAATACCATACTGCACGGCCCTGACCGCTTGGTACAATTCCACAAGCTCCAACAGGCCTCCAAGATCGGCAAGGACGAAGCTCACCATCTTACCCTACCAATACTTCTCAGTGGAATGGATCCACCTGGGTGCACGGAAGTCGACCGGAAAATCACCCCCCACTTTTATGAATGCGTTGAGAAAGGTGGTACCGAGTTTAGGAGTTTCTCCTACTGGGTGATTGGTCCTGAACAGCCCGGGAAACAGGCCGATAGACTCCTTATCATGACCAGCATGATATACCTTCTTGGAGCCTAAGTTGCCGAGAGTAACCTCAGAGACGGGTCGGGAAAGCTCCCATGTCATTTTTCAAGGGACGGACATGTGCTGGAGATAAGATAGTGGGTACATCCTCTCCATGTTCGGAAGAAAGAACCTTCTATCCCCTATCTGACGGAGCCATTTATAATCTCCGTCATGCAAGGAATATGATCTCCAAAGAAGAAAGCAGGCTTCTCCATCAGAGCGCGAGCATTCGTTATGAATGCCGCGTCAGTCATAAGCTCCTGAAAGGTTACCGCGTCAACGTTGGAGAGCCTCTCCCTTCGCTCCTTCGACTTGTCGGCAGTCACAGGAGCAGTCCTTTACAGCACAAAGGTTAAATCACGGTCAGCACCACCTATGTGCCCGAAGTGACGCCTCTTGGAGAGTGGGTTGGAAGAGTGTCGCACTGCAGAAGAAAACGACACTTGATCAGAAATCTAATCAGAAATCTAAACGAAAACGTCAAGTGTTTATAATTCAGACACAGAAGAGATACTGAACGCAGAAAATTATCAAAATCCGCGTCCAGACCTGAGGACCATAAGGCCAGCAGGGAGTCTGCGTTTTAAAAATCCAAGACTTATGAAAAATCTCTAAGTACTTGGACTCGGTGCAAGATTCATAAAAACCAGCGTCTGATGTCAAAGAACGCAAGAATCAAGTCTGCGTCCGGATCTTTCACAATTAGAAACATTCCAAGTGATGACTCCGGAACGCAAGGCTTACTGGCGCCCTATGTTCAACAAACAAGTACATCCTCAAGCGGATAAAAGCGGTAGGGTCATCAAACCCGCGCCTTGTTTGTTAACTCAAAGACCGCGTCTGAGAATCAAGCACGGTTTCGAATCCACGTTGGCGGTTCTCCTTCAAAGAAGGGATTTTTAGGGTTATAAGAACTCCATAAACCCCTCTAATGGCGAAGATCAAGCCGATGGCGTTATACCTGAGATAGGGGCTTCCTGCATGGAGGAACCGCCCCTTTGGGCCTCAGTGACGACCGCCTTCGACGATGAAGCAGTTCGCTTGGCCTTGGGTGCCATTGCGAAGCAAGAATCTAATGCTAGACGGAAGAGAAGAGAACAAAGAGAACTTCTTTCTCAAAACCCTAACAGATGCAAGCGAAGATGAAAGAGAGATTAATAATGACTCTCTCAATGACTGTCGCCCTTTATAGGCACGGTGATTCGCAAAGATACGCAGCGCTTGGCTCGACGCCAAATCACCGCCTGACGCGTGGACAGTGAATTTAATGCAGCGTGAAGTTCGTACGCCAAAAAGGTGTCCCGTCGGCTCCACAGGACACGTGGCAGTGCACTCATGGCATGGCACGGATTCGCACCCAATAGTAGCGCCTCTTCAATGGACGCATCTCTTTAGCTAGGCCATTGTTGCGTCCAAAAAGTCACGTCTTTACTCCAAAAGATGCGTCTCTCTGAAAGTTCGCATCCTTCCATTCAGCCCAAGAATTGCGTCTGTCTTGTGAAATATCAGTCGCGTTTTCATTTCCAAAAAGATGCAGCCCTATGAAAGTCGCAACTTTAAAGCTGGCGTTCAGTCCTTGCTTCTACGAATCGGTTCAACAGTACACTGGCACAAGCAGACGACCGTCCACTCATGGCTTAAAGTGCACCCACGATAGACTTAAAGCAATTGGGGAAGTTTAGACTGTGCATCTAGACACTCAACACGATCAACTTTGGTGGCTTCAAAGAGTTTCACAGTACACTCACAAAGACCATACTCCAGACAAGATCAAACCCGGAGCATTGACAGTCCAGTCATAAGGGTGAGCTCAGCTAGAGTCCAAAGTATTTCGAAATCCGTCCCACTTAACTGCGGAATGTCAAAAATTTTGGAGGGGGTTCTGTAGGCTGTCTAAAAATCACTAAAAGACAAGCCATTAAAAAGCAGAATTCCAAGTTCTAGACGCAAAGCTAATATTGGCCGCGTCTCATCAGCACCAAGGCGCGAAGCTCGACAGCCGCGTCTCAGCAGCACTAGGGCGCGAGGGTCGAAACCCGCGTCTCAGCCGCACTAGGGCGCGAGGGTCGAAACCCGCGTCTCAGCCGCACCAAGGCGCGAAGCTCGACAGCCGCGTCTCAGCAGCACCAAGGCACGTGGGTCGAAACCCGCATCTCAGCCGCACTAAGGCGCGAAGCTCGACAGCCGCGTCTCAGCGCACCAAGGCCCGAAGCTCAACAGCCGCGTCTCAGCCGCACCAAGGCGCGACGCTCGACAGCTGCGTCTCAGCAGCACCAAGGCACGTGCGTCGAAACCCGCGTCTCAAGCAGCTCCAAGGCGCGTGGGCTGACACCCGCGTCTCAGTTGTAATCGTCCTGGTTTCGGGGCCAATCACGGCCCACATAACGGGAAAAGTTAACCCCCATTATGGAGTGTTTTTAGGAGGCACGTACGCCCCTGAAACCCCTATAAATAGCCCCGTCGCTATGAAGAAGGGATCGGATGATTTTTGGGAGAAAAGAGCTCTGAGAGAAAAGAGAGAGAGTTCAACCCTTCAGAGAACTTGCTGTATTCAAGTTAGCCTTTGCCGATAATCTCTTTGAGAGTTTTGGTCGACAGAGCTGTGTTACTCCGTCAACCATCCGAAGAGAAAAGCCCCGGAAGATCTCAACATTCACCCGGTCAACGGAGAACAAGATTCACTCTCCACCGCCACTTGAAGAACCTAGCCTTAAACAAAGGAAGGATTCAAGACTCAACATCCTCCCTCCCTTGTAATCGGAAGACTGATCTGTTGTAATTTTCTATCCAATCAAAAGAATTTTATAATCAAATCCTCCTTTTCTGCCGCATACAACCCCACCTATGTTTGACCCTTCCAACATTCTTGTTTGGAAGACTAGGATGTCTATATACCTCCAAACCCTAAGATATAAGGTTCATCTTGCCATTACTAAGGAATCCTACCTTAGTGATCGCAAGCATATAGGGGCCAATGCACTAGCCCTAGAGGCTATTAGAAGCACATTAAATAAAGAATATCGTTTGCTTGCTTCTAACTTTGATTCCGCATTTGCAGTGTGGAATATGTTGACAACCACCACCACCACCTCCAAGCTTCAAGTGCCAATTCAACAAGAGGAGGAGACTAGTGGAGAATCCGAATCTCAATGCTTCATGATCCAAGGGAATGACTCCCTTGAGGTACATTCGAAATCCCACTTAGATTGTGATGATAGTGCTAGTATAACATTTTGAAAAAGAACTATCTATTGTGTGTGAAAAATTAATAGAAAAATATAACATTTTGAAAAAGAAGACATTTGCTCTAAATAAAGAAAATGAAAAATTATCTTCTAAACTTGATAAGGTTTTGCAAGAGAAGGTTGAGGTCTATAATGAAAGAGATTCATTGAGATCTCAACTTGAACTTGCATTAAAAGAAAATAAAGTTTTAAAATCTAAAAATGATTGTGAAACACTTTTGAAGAAAAATGAAAATATGTCTTCAAGAGTTAATTTTGTTTTAAAAGAGAATGTTGCTTTGAAAAACAAAATAATTTCTATTTCTAATGATTTAAATGTTTGTTTAAAGAAAAATGAAGTTTTACAAAATAAGATTGATGCACATGTTTGCCATGCTAGGGTAGTATCACACACTTCACCTATTGCATGTGCCACCTCTTCTTTAATTGAAAATGATATATCCATACTTAAGAAGAGTGTTGTTTGTTTGGGCTCCACCTTGAGCCATTGTGCCAAGAGCCATACATGATTGGAATCTTTGTTTCGAAAGAAACAAATTCCATCTATTATGCATGCACACCCTCCACGGCACACACATGCTCCTCACGGACACCATCACACGTTGTATGCTCATGTGTACACTTGTACACATTATGGATGTAAGGGCCACCTTGCTAAATTTTGCTATGATCGTATACATGTTTCTAATTTAGCAAATAAGTTTGTTTGGGTTAGAGAAGGTACTAACCCCCATGGACCCAAAAAGTTGTGGTTACCAAAGACCACCCACTTGTTTATGATGTAGGTGTGAGCTCTCACATGACGTGAGAGTAGCGGTACCTTGGAGTGGATGCGTTCCGAGCTTCATGAAAATCAATTGGATGCATCACTTTCAAGGGATGTTTGGTGGAGATGACCACCATATTTTGGAGACAAGGAAAGTTGCCTTCTAAGTTTTGGTAACGATTCCTAACTCCTTATTATTATTTACATGCCTTCCATTTCATTGTTTATAGCATGTTTTATTGTTTAGTGATTATCATGTTCATGCCATAATTACTAGACCCTTGACATGCATGTGTAGCCTTTTGAGACACCCATGTTTAATATGGACCATTATTTTAGTGTTCTCACCTTTGTTTAGCTATCATGTTTATCATAGCTTTAATAACATGTGGATTTGTATAATAATCATGTTTTTGTTTATCATGATGATTTTTGTCTTGTTTATGATGCTTCATGGTTTGATTACTAGTTTAAATGTTAGTTTTTCATTAAGACTAGGATTTATACTTATACATATAGTGGGCCACAGATAAATCTATATATGTTTGAGCTTGAATGCTTATTTGAACCCATTAGATGTGCTAGTATAGTCTAGTTTTGATGATTCATGCATTTTAAACTTGTATTCCCATTTTTGGATTTGTTTCATGTTTTTGTGTTTTTGTTTAACTTCATGTATATGTCTATTTTATCCAAATTATTGTTATACATATACATCCTTTTGAGCCACGTGCCTTAATGCATATATCTTTGTGGACTCGTTGTGTTTGGATATGTATGTATACCTTAGTTTGTATAAGATATACATATACCTTGAAGATTAAATAGTTTTTGATGATTTTCATGTTTCAAGGAATATTGAGCTTATTGTCCATCTTTCATGATATGATCTTCACATCTTATTTGTACACTCACATTTATTGTTTACTCATGTTTTGTTTTCATGAGTCATATTTATGCTTAATTAATTATGAGTGTTGACTATTTTGTGAATTTCATGTTTTCATGAAAAATAACCTTGTTTTATTCCTTACTTGAAGGATTTCATACTAGTTTACAAATTTTTCAATAACTAGTTACGGTATTTTTCGTTATGGTAGAGTTTTTCAAACATACTTCAATTTTTAAATCTATTTTTGAAAACCCCTACCTTCTACGGGCGGATGGATGGGCGATCATGCTCATGTATGCCTTATATTAAAAATCATTTTAAACTTGAACATGATTGGGAGGATAGGTTATATGAGATATACATTTGATTATTATTGTTGTTTCAATTGGTATCATTAGATTCTTTCAATTGGTATCAATATTGATATTTCTTTGTATACTCATATCTTTGTATGTATGTATGCTTACTTTTCAAATGGCATCAATTTCAATTGGTATCAAAATTTTCATACATATATATGTTTTCATTTGTGCTTATTATATCCCTATATCTTGAGCACAAAATTTTATTTATGCTAAAGCTTGAGCTTCAACATTGTTTCAATTGATTCAATTTTCAATTGGTTTCTTAAACAAGCTTATGCATGTGTTTTGTTGGTATTTCATACAGGGGGAGAAAATTCAATTTTCATATTTCAATTGGTATTTGTATTTCCACTCCCTTACTTTATGATAGAAAATAGTCATTTCATTTGATATCATATACTTAAAAAGAAAAATACTCTCTTTTGATATCAAGATGTTTACTTGAATGTTTTAAATTGGTATCTCAAAATTTTGTTTTAAAGATAAATACAAAAGTTTTAATATGTATTGCCTATATGCAAGGAGAGCTTAACATCTCTTCTACATATAGATTCATGTTGAGTGTATCTTGTATTGAGGAGCTTGACATCTCTTCTTTATGTGATACACGTGTGTAGGGGGAGTTTCACATCTCCTCTTATGCATTGCATAGTATACGTTATGTGAATTAGGGCTTGTCATCCCTCCTTCATGTAATGTATCTATGTAGGAAAGCTTCACATCTTCCTCTTCATGAATGTATATCGCATATACCATTTGTTGATTGATCTATGTTTACTTTCAATTGGTATCAACATGCTACTTTGACATATTTTCAATTGGTACCTTAATTGATTGTCACCCCTATTTGGTTTTGTTTTTGTTTTTGTTTTAGACAAAAAGGGGGAGAACATTGTTTTTATTAACCCTTTTGTTGATTCATTGTTTCAAACAAAAAGGGGGAGAAAAATTTATTGATTTGGTTTTGCTTTTACCCCTTATTGATGATTGTTTCTTTGTATTAAAAAGGGGGAGAAGATTTTGTTTTGTTTTTGGTTTTTACCCCTTTGTTGATGATTGATAAAAAGGGGGAGAAAGATTTTGAGTTTGATCAAGTTTTATATATGCATATTTATGTTTTTGCATATATTAAGTTTAATTTAGTTTAATTTTAATTGGTATCTAGAGCATGTTTTGTTTTTGAACATTTCATTGGTATCTAGAGCCTTTTTATTGTTTATGCATATCTATGCATTCATGTTTAAGAGCCTTCATTGCATATTCATTATGTTTATTTGCTTTATGCATGAGTTAAGGGGAGCTTCTTTGAAGCTTAACTTTAATCCGTGCATATATAACTCCATGAGTTTTGTCATCATCAAAAGGGGGAGATTGTTGGCCCAGAGGCCTTCCTCTCTAGTTTTGATGATGATTAACTCATGAAGTTATGTTTACCAATAATCTTGTGATTTTAAGTTTCAGATCTTTTAGCAAGATATTAGTTGGTGATTGCTTCAAAAGAGGAGTTTTGGAAGCCTTCACATGGTGATTCCAGTGCCGAACATCAAGATCATACCTTTGCACTCGGTGGATCACGGTTTGGGATCGAGTCGGCTTGAAGATGGAAGATCATCAAGAAGACTTAGGTATCCTAATTTTAGTTTAGTGTGTTTAGATCCATTTGTAAAGCTTAATTAGTTGATATGCTCAAGTGCACAACACATACGTTTTATGTTTGGATATTGGTTTTTTGGTTTTGGTTTAACCAATATTTGTTTTTCATGAATAGTTGATCAAAACAAGTTTAATTGGTTTATATATAGTAGATTCATTCTATACATGCATGCTTAACTTTTAAACAAACTTATTTTGACTTTCCTATTCATGTGTTGAAAAATACAAGTTTGATAAAATACAAGTTTTGATTTTTGATAAAATTTGCAAGACACAAAAATGATTCCTAATGTTTAATATTGTCTTGAAATTTTTATCACAAGTTTGTGTTTCAATATAAAATGTTAAAACAATTTTTATGGTATTTTTAGAAGAGATAAAAGATTTTTTAACATGTTTTTTTCGGACCCAGTTTCTGACCCAGAACTGGCTGACAGGC
Organism: Agave tequilana; assembly: GCA_038442645.1. NCBI lineage: Eukaryota > Viridiplantae > Streptophyta > Magnoliopsida > Asparagales > Asparagaceae > Agave > Agave tequilana. Next base: position 19,022 of record JAVJIF010027145.1, read on the forward strand.
CAGGTCGGTCGACCGCACCAAGGGCCGGTCGACTGTACGGTCGACCGACGTGCACAGAGCTGTGCACGTCTGGCAGCACAGTGGGCCGGTCGACCGACCGGTCGACCGGACCAGAGAGCTTGCTCTCTGTATCTGGGCGGTCGACCGAGATTGCCAAACGGTCATATTTATGACCGTTGGCGGTCGACCGGCCGGTCGACCGCCAGCCTGTCAGGCTGTCAGATAAGCCTAACGGCTAGTTTTCTGTTTGGGCTATAAATACCCCATTTCTTTGGGATTTTGGCTAAGATTTTTAGAGCTAAAATTTCCTGACATCTTCAATGTTTTAAACAAGTTTTCAAAATAGTTTTTGTGCCAAAAGCTTCATCTATTTGTTTTAAGTGTTTTGTTTTATTTCAAAGAAAATAGTTTTTGGAATTGTTTCTTGATCTAAAATTCTATATCTATTTGGTATTTTTCCCAAGAGTTTTTTCTTTGATCAAAACACTTGTTTTTCCACACTTGAGCTATCTTCTATCCTATCTATTTAGGATCTTGTTTTTGTGGAAAAAGAGAGATTGTTTGTGGTTGAAAGAAACCACTTGTTGTAAACACCCTTGTTTTTGTTGTATCCCTCTTTGGTAGAGGTTGATCGGGTGATTGGTTTGCTCCCTCTTTGGTAGAGGTTGAGATTGTAGTTTGCTCCCTCTAGTGAGAGGTGGAGTTTGGTTTGTAAACCCTCTTCGGTAGAGGTGTTGGTTGTTGTTTGGCTACGGGCCTACCCCTCAGTTGTGAGGCGGTATTTGAGAGAGGAGTTTGGTACTCCTATTGTTGTAACAAATCCTTCTCGGTGGAGGTTCCCTCGGTGGGAGATAGTGAATTGGAAATCCTTCACGGTGGTGAAGGCGGGGATGTAGAGCTAGGGGCTCGAACCTCGAAACATATTTTTGTGTTTGCGTTTGATCCATTGTCTCTCTAACCCTCTCTCTCTTTTAATTGTGCAAAGCATCATTCTTAGCATTATATCATATTTGCTTGTGTTGTGCCTTACATATATTCATATTGCCTATTCATCTTATATGCTTGGTTGTTTGTGTGTGCCTCACTTATACTTAACCACATGAGCTTCATATAGCACCTCAACCCATATCTAGGGGAATCAAGAGGAGTTAGTCCAGAGCCCTTCACGGGGAATTCGGCTACACTTGTTGGTTGTATTAAGTGTGTTGCAAAATTTGTTTAAGCTTCCGCATTTAGCGCATTTAGTTTATAGATTAGCATTAACACCTATTCACCCCCCCCCTCTAGGTGTTTTTCAATTACTAATCCAACTTGTTAGTAGTTAAATTTATAGGTTAATTAACATCATCAAAATCATAGGAGTTATAGTAGGGACCAGAACTCCCTCCACATTGTATTGGTAAAGATGCAATCCCTATCAGAAACAATAGTTTTTGGCAAACCGTACAGCTTGTAGATGTTATCAATGAAGACTGATGCCCCTGTTCTAGTAGTATAGGGATGATTGAGAGAAATAAAGTGAGAATATTTAGATAATCTGTCAACCACCACAAAGATTGTTGTTTTCCCTTGGCTCTTAGGCAATTCTTCAATGAAGTCCATTGAAATATCCTCCCTCACTTGATCAGGTAATGGAAGGGGTTGCAACGAACCAGCAGCGTGGACATTGTCAGCTTTGGATCTTTGACAGATGTCACATTCTCTGATATATTGCCTTGCACACTTCTTAAGGCCCTTCCAGTACACAACTTTTCTTATTTTATGGAGTGTCCTTTCATAGCCAGAGTGCCCTCCTGTAGGGGTATCATGATGCTCTACAATAAGAATAGTCCTTAGGTGAGTGGAAGAATATCATGATGCTCTGCAATGAGAATAGTCCTTAGGTGAGTGGCAGGACTCAGCAGAATTCTGTTCTTGTAATAGAATAATCCACCTTTCAACTGATACTTCCTGACATCCAATTTGCCTTCATCCCATTGCTTCTTAAGATTTAGAAAAAACTCATCACTAGCTATCATTTGGTGAACCTGGGAGATCCAACTTGCCTCTACAGTTGTTAGAACTAACAAGGATTGATTTTCATTTTCCTCTCTTCTGGACAAGCTGTCTGCCACTATATTTCCTTTTCCCTTTTTATACCCAACAGTATACCTATACTTGCTCAGTTTTAAAAGCCAAGTATGTTGGGCTTCTGTATACAACTTCTGTTCTAACAAATACTTGAGAGGCTTATGATCTGTTTTGACCAAAATGTCCCTACCCAGTAGATATTGTCTCCTTTTTGTAGCAAACAGGATACTGAGCATTTCTCTCTCACATGCTGAAGCAACCCTTGCTGGGCTTTTAAGCTCCTGGCTAATAAATGTTGGAATTCTGCTTAACAAGAATCAATCTGACAACTAATCAAGATCACTGAGATATCAACAATCTAATTGGCCAGGTCGGCAAATATCAGGTGGGAGGTTTTCCGTTAAATAGAACGTTCCTTAATTTAAGAACCACCTTTCAATTTCCTTCCTTGGTTAAAGCACCAATTAGACTGAATCTAAGTCAGTCTCGATATACTGTAAAGTATATCCCCTGTATAAAGGACTTAATCCACTTATACAGTATTTAGAGTGAGGTACGCTTAAAGCGAATCTCCTTAAGACAATTACGTCCCCCGCACCGGTGCTAACGGGATAATGGACGCTGGTCTCCCAAGATACAACACTCTTTCACGGTATTTGGATAGCACTACCAAATCACCGTACGGTCGAACCGTAGTCAACCAGTACCTTCCACAGGATCGTTGAAGCAGCGGTACAAGGACAAATTTCGGATGAATATTTGCCCCTTACTTTGGAGTAGCACCCACTGTTGAGGACGATCGAAGGTTGAAGAATATTCTTCTTCAGAAGTCTTAGTTCAGACAACAATTCTATAAAAGAATCTGTTGAATTTTCTAAGCCTTCTTTCAGAACGAATTTTGCAGAATCTCCGTTGGAAGTCGTTTCGGAAACCGAGTTACGGATTTCCCACTTCCCTTTTGGAAGTCACTTCAGAACTCTACTTCCCAGTTCAGAACGCAGAAAAATTGAAGTGTTCAGAACTCAGAGAGAGAAGAGAAGTGTTAGCTCTTGGTGTAATTGGTGTCGTTGTTGGTGTGTTTCAATAGAGAGTTTGGAATGCTTTATATAGCATTCCAAGAGGGGCCAACAGGTCTGAACCCAATCGAAAGGTTGCACCCTTTCGTCCCAGCAGACGTGTCTGTTGGCAGCCCAACAGTCGCAACTGTTGATGCGGAGCGGTCTGTTTCGCAACCTTTGGTTGTCCAATAGGTGCGCAACCGTTGGTAGTCCAACAGGTGCGCAACCGTTGGCAATCCAACAGGTTTGCAACAGGAGCGGGTCCTTGGGACCTGATTCAAAAAGAACCAGGCCGGTAGGGAACTCAGACCCAGACCCAGTCCTTTTCACGCGCGAAAACTCCAAGTACCCAAAGGGCACACCCTTTGTTCTCATTTTTCTCTATTATACACCATAAGCTTCCATCACACGGCCAATGTGGGACTAAATGCTTTTAGCTAACTTTAGTCCCTTTTGGCTTTGAATTAGGCAATCTTTGGACTTGAATATCTCATTCATTCGAAGTCGGAATTGAACATGTGAATATACCACGTTCATCATAAATGGAAGGAGAACACACTCCAACCATCATCCGGTTGATTCGATCAACGGATCTCGCCATAATTCAACTCGAAGATTCACCTTTATATTCTTCAATTCCAACAATCTCCCACAATGAATGGAGATTCAAGGAAATGACACACAAAGAGACTGACTCTATTGTGAAAGGTACTTGAGAAAAGAAACTGCATAAGGATAGGTGAACTAGGTCTTGAACCTTCCATAGCGAAATCTTTATCGGACTTACTGGCTAATCAGTGAACTAGGTCTTGAACTGTTAGCCGTTAGTGTAAGCCAAGTCAACAAGCTTCACACAGTGACTTTCCAAATCAACTTTGGTTCTCTGTTGTGTCCGTTTTGACCCTGGACATTCTTGGTTTCAGAGAGTATCTTTAGGGAATAACAGCCTCCATAGAGATTCCCAAAGAGCCGACCCAACTCTATACTCACATAGGTGATGGACCTATTAAGAGTAGTCTACTCTACTCCACTTGTTTAGTAACAAGATATAGGCATCATTAAAAGCATTTAAGCTTATCCTTAATCCACTTGTAGAAAAGCCCTTATGTGCACCTTAGGAATGGATTGGAGTCAAGCTCCCAAGTGCTTACTTGCTGAGTCAATCATAACTAGTTTTTCCTCTTGAACTTAGTCCGTGGGATCTTCAGTCGCTAAGTGAGGTTTCCATTAAGCTGACTCGGTAAGGTTAGGCTTTTAGACCCATTCTCCTCGATGCGCAGTTTATACGCTCTCCACTTAAACCTTTAGTAAGCGGATCCCTAAATTATCCTTTGACGATACAAAGTCAATAGAGATAATTCCATTTGAGAGCAACTGCTTCACGGTATTATGTCTACGACGAATATGTCTAGACTTACCGTTGTATAAAACGTTTTGTGCCCTAGATATAGCTGCTTGATTATCGCAGTGTATACATATAGCGGGCACTGGCTTTTGCCATAATGGTATATCTTCTAAGAATTGTCGAATCCATTCTGCTTCTTCTCCAGCCTTATCTAAGGCTATGAATTCCGATTCCATAGTGGAACGGGAATTACATGTTTGCTTAGAAGATTTCCAAGATACCGCTGCTCCTGCTAGAGTAAATACGTATCCGCTAGTTGATTTTGATTCCTCAGAATCTGCAATCCAATTAGCATCACTGTATCCTTCAACTACAGGTGGATACTTACCATATCTCAAGGCATATTCCTTGGTATGTGATACGTAACCCAATACTCGTAGTAGAGCAGTCCAATGTAGATCACTAGGATTGCTAGTGTATCTACTTGCTTACAGCGTAAGCAATATCGGGTCTAGTGCAATTCATTAAATACATTAGACTTCCGATAACCTGAGAATACTCCAACTGGCGTATTCCAGTTCCTGTATTCTTATGAAGATGGACATGTGGGAGAAAAGGATTTGTATTCTCTTTTATCCCATGATCCTTGAATCTTTCTATCATCTTATCCACATAGTGAGATTGAGATAGACTGATTCCATCTGGTGTTCTAGTAATTTTAATTCCTAAAATTACATCAGCAACCCCCAGATCCTTCATATCAAAACTGTTGGATAACATTCTTTTAGTGGACTTAATAATCTCAATATTAGTCCCAAGTATCAACATGTCGTCTACATAAAGACAAACAATGATACATGCATCTCCAACTGTTTTCGTGTAAACACACTTATCGCATTCATTGATAGTGAATCCATCTTTGATCATGACACTATCAAATTTCTCATGCCTTTGTTTAGGAGCCTGCTTTAAACCATATAAGGATTTTACCAATTTACACACCTTGTGTTCTTGGCCCTTGACTTTAAATCCTTCTGGTTGCTCCATATATATCTCTTCACTTAATTCACCATTTAAGAATGCAGTCTTGACATCCATTTGATGGATATCTAAGTTGTGCAATACTGCAATTGCAATTAACATCCGAATGGACGTTATTCTTGTTACTGGTGAATAAGTATCGAAGTAGTCAAGTCCTTCTATTTGTCGATAACCCTTGGCTACTAATCTAGCCTTGTACTTATCGATAGATCCATCAGGTTTTAATTTTCTTTTGAAAATCCACTTACACCCAATTGGTTTACTGCCAGGAGGCAAGTTTACCAATTCCCAAGTATGATTACTTAGTATGGATTCTATTTCGCTATTTATAGCTTCTTTCCACATTTGTGCTTCTGGGGTTGACATAGCCTCTTTAAATGTTTGAGGTTCGCTCTCAATAGTGTATGCTATGAAATCTGGACCAAAAGATTTTGAGATTCTAGATCTCTGACTTCTTCTTGGTTCAGTTTCCGCATTAACAATTGGTTCCTCGGGGCTTTCGTCCCTGAACGCCATCTCGTGTGTTCTTTTCCCAGAAGTCTTATCTGCTTTCCGTTTGTACGGAAAGATGTCTTCAAAGAACACAGCATCTCGAGATTCGATAATCATGTTTACATGAATATCTGGTATTTCTGATTTAGAAACCAGAAATCTATAGGCACTACTATTCAAGGCATAACCTATGAAAACGCAGTCCATAGTTTTTGCTCCCAACTTAGTCTTTTTAGGTAATGGTGCCAGCACCTTTGCAAGGCACCCCCACATTTTGAGGTAATGGTAGGAAGGTGTCCTTCCATGCCATAACTCAAATGGTATAAGACCAAGTTTCTTGTGGGGTACTCTATTTAGAATATAATTTGCAGTTAATAGAGCTTCCCCCCACAAGTTCTGCGGAGCTCCAGAACTTACGAGCATGGAATTAACCATCTCCTTCAAAGTTCTGTTCTTCCGTTCAGCAATTCCATTTTGCTGAGGAGTATATGGTGCTGTTGTTTGATGTATTATACCAAAACTAGCACATAACTCACTAAAATCATTTGATTCATATTCTCCGCCTCTATCGGATTTTAGAATCTTGATTTTCTTGTTGAGTTGATTCTCAACTTCGGCTTTATATGTTGTAAACATATTTATTGCCTCATCCTTACTGTTTAAAAGATACAATAACAGTATCTTGTACAGTCATCAATAAAAGTAATAAAATACTTTTTACCGTCTCTAGTTGGCATAAACTTCAAGTCACATAGATCGCTATGAATTAACCCTAAAGGTTATGTATTTCGATCTATTGAGTGAAATGAATTTTTAGCCAACTTGGCCTCACCACAAACCTCACACTTGCGAATTTCTTCCAAGTTGAGTTTAGGAATATATCCCAGATTAGATAAGTTCTTTAAAGACTTGTAATTTACATGTCCTAATCTAGCATGCCACAAATTAGGAGACTCATGCAAATAAACAGAAGAATTTCTTTTATTGATTAGCTTTGGGTACAAATACACGGACTTTTTATCAACCACTGCAACATTGGCTTTAAAAAGTCCATAACAAGATAGCCCTTTCCCACATACATCCCTCCCTTAGTAAGTACAAATTTGTCGGATTCAAATACAATTCTAAATCCTTTCTTACTATGTATTGATCCGGAGATCAAATTCTTGCGGATGTCTGGAACATGAAGCACATCGTTAAGAGTAAGCTCTTTCCCTGATGTCCACTTCAGGATGACCTTGCCCTTTCCTTCAACCTTTGAGACGGCTGAATTCCCCATGAATAGTTACTCATCTTGCTCTAGTATTTGATATTCTGAGAATAACAATTTCTCAGAGCAGATGTGCCGAGTAGCCCCAGTGTCTACCCACCAATCCTTATTGTTGGTTGTCAGATTTACTTCTGACACCACAGCTGAAAGGCTTGGAGACTCATGGTCGGTCAAGTTTGCCTGTGGGTGGCTTTTCTTGTTCTTTTTGAGAAGGCTGCGACATTCATTCGCCTTATGCCCTTCTTTGTTACAGATGTAGCAGGTTTCCTTGAAGCGCATGTTCTTACCTTCTTGGACCTTGCCCTTGTACCCCTGGGAAGTCTTCTTCCGCTTTAAGCCTTTGGAAGTAGACGCTTTCCCCTTTGAGTCCTCGATCACATTTGCTTTTGCTTCGTAGGAGTTCTTGCGGTTGTCCTCCTCTATACGAAGCCTCACAATGAGATCCTCCGACTTTAGCTCCTTTCGCTTATGCTTCAGGTAATTCTTGAAGTCTCTCCACACAGGTGGGAGCTTCTCCATGATTGTTGCAACCTGAAAAGTTTCAGGAAGAATCATACCTTCGGCCTCTATCTCGTGCAAGATAAGTTGGAACTCTTGCACCTGACTGATGACAGTCTTACTATCCACCATTTTGTACTCCAGAAATCGTCCAACGACGAACTTCTTGGTACCAGCATCTTCAGTCTTTTACTTCTTGTCAAGACTGGCCCATAACTTCTTTGCCGTAGTGATAGGACTGTAGACATTGTAAAGAGAGTCATCCAGTCCATTAAGAACATAATTTCGGCAAAAGAAGTCACCTTGTGTCCAAGCATCGACTGCAAGGACTGAGTCCCGATCAGTTCCGGGTTCTGGTGGATCCTCCTGCAGGAATTTGGCCAGATGAAGAGTGGTCAAGTAGAAGAGCATCTTCTGTTGCCACCTCTTGAATTCTGTGCCATCAAACTTTCCTAGCTTCTCCGGCTTCGGGTTAGGAAGTGGAGTAGGCATCAAACCTTGGAGCGGTATGTTTGTTGCCTTGCTGGAGGTATCTTGATTTGTCTCAGACATTTTTTTTCTTTGCAAGTTCAAGCAGAACAGAAGTAAGAAACGTTAATTGTCTTAAGATTGTTGGAATTCTGCTTAACAAGAATCAATCTGACAACTAATCAAGATCACTGAGATATCAACAATCTAATTGGCCAGGTCGGCAAATATCAGGTGGGAGGTTTTCCGTTAAATAGAACGTTCCTTAATTTAAGAACCACCTTTCAATTTCCTTCCTTGGTTAAAGCACCAATTAGACTGAATCTAAGTCAGTCTCGATATACTGTAAAGTATATCCCCTGTATAAAGGACTGAATCCACTTATACAGTATTTAGAGTGAGGTACGCTTAAAGCGAATCTCCTTAAGACAATTACGTCCCCCGCACCGGTGCTAACGGGATAATGGACGCTGGTCTCCCAAGATACAACACTCTTTCACGGTATTTGAATAGCACTACCAAATCACCGTACGGTCGAACCGTAGTCAACCAGTACCTTCCACAGGATCGTTGAAGCAGCGGTACAAGGACAAATTTCGGATGAATATTTGCCCCTTACTTTGGAGTAGCACCCACTGTTGAGGACGATCGAAGGTTGAAGAATATTCTTCTTCAGAAGTCTTAAATTCAGACAACAATTCTATAAAAGAATCTGTTGAATTTTCTAAGCCTTCTTTCAGAACGAATTTTGCAGAATCTCCGTTGGAAGTCGTTTCGGAAACCGAGTTACGGATTTCCCACTTCCCTTTTGGAAGTCACTTCAGAACTCTACTTCCCAGTTCAGAACGCAGAAAAATTGAAGTGTTCAGAACTCAGAGAGAGAAGAGAAGTGTTAGCTCTTGGTGTAATTGGTGTCGTTGTTGGTGTGTTTCAATAGAGAGTTTGGAATGCTTTATATAGCATTCCAAGAGGGGCCAACAGGTCTGAACCCAATCGAAAGGTTGCACCCTTTCGTCCCAGCAGACGTGTCTGTTGGCAGCCCAACAGTCGCAACTGTTGATGCGGAGCGGTCTGTTTCGCAACCTTTGGTTGTCCAATAGGTGCGCAACCGTTGGTAGTCCAACAGGTGCGCAACCGTTGGCAATCCAACAGGTTTGCAACAGGAGCGGGTCCTTGGGACCTGATTCAAAAAGAACCAGGCCAGGTAGGGAACTCAGACTCAGACCCAGACCCAGTCCTTTTCTCGCGCGAAAACTCCAAGTACCCAAAGGGCACACCCTTTGTTCTCATTTTTCTCTATTATACACCATAAGCTTCCATCACACGGCCAATGTGGGACTAAATGCTTTTAGCTAACTTTAGTCCCTTTTGACTTTGAATTAGGCAATCTTTGGACTTGAATATCTCATTCATTCGAAGTCGGAATTGAACATGTGAATATACCACGTTCATCACAAATGGAAGGAGAACACACTCCAACCATCATCCGGTTGATTCGATCAACGGATCTCGCCATAATTCAACTCGAAGATTCACCTTTATATTCTTCAATTCCAACAATAAAGCCAATGGGGTGATTCTGTTGCATCAGAACAGCTCCAATTCTGGATGCAATGCGTCACACTCAATCACAAAAGGTTGGGTGAAATCTGGTAATGCCAACACAGGTGGGACTAGTAAGGGCTGTCTTCAATGCAGTAAAAGCTTGATGTGCCTCCTTAGACCATATAAAATGCATTTTTCCTAGTGAGAGCTGTGAGAGAAGCTGCCAATGTGCTATATCCTCTACATATTTTCTGTAATAACCAGGCAAACCCAAAAACCCCCTCAAGGCCTTCAGAGTTTTGGGTATAGGCCAGTCCTAAATGGCCTTCACCTTGTCAGTGTCTATTGCTACTCCTGCTGCAGATACAATATGTCCCAAATAGTAAACCCTCCTTGTTCCAAACTTGCACTTAGACATCGTAGCCTATAGTTTATTGTTGGAAAGAACTTGAAATACCATTCTGACATGATGCAAGTGCTCCTGCCGATTGACACTGTATATCAGAATGTCATCAAAGAATATCAAAACAAACTTCCTCAAATAAGCCCTGAACATCTCGTTCATCAGAGCTTGAAATGTAACTGGGGCATTAGATAGCCGAAAAGGCATGACAAGTTACTCGTAGTGTCCAGAATGGGTTTTTAAAGCAGTTTTTGGTACGTCAGGTTCCATGCATTCTAATCTGATGATACCCACTGTGTAAATCCAATTTAGTAAAGAAACTAGATCCATGCAATTCATCTAATAGCTCATCAATTAGAGGTATAGGGTATTTATCTTTAATGGTTCTTTGATTTAAGGCTCGATAATCCACACAAAGCCTCAAAGTTCCATCAGATTTTTTGACAAGACAATGAGAGAAGCATAGGGGCTCTTGCTGTCCCTAATGATACCAGCTTCCAGCATCTCTGCAATCATTTTCTCAATGATATTTTTCTGTTCCCATGGATGTCTATAGGGCCTCAGATTGACTGATTCTGCTCCATTAATGAGGGGAACTTGATGATCATGTCTCCTTTTAGGAGGTAGCTCCTGTGGTTCCTCAAAGATTATAGCAAACTCCTGGAGTAGAGCTTTCATATCAGGGTGAAGACTGTCTTGGTTTTCACAAATGTTGTCTCCACCTGGCTATAAGCATATAATACCCAGCCTTTTGTCATCTGGCAAACAGATCTGTCCATTAGTTCACTAGGTGCCACTTCCATAGTATTGGATTGAATTCCTTTGAGATGCCATGTCTTGTTTCCTTTAGTCAACTTGACTTGTTGATTCTGAAAATTTAGAGAAACTTCATCTAAGGACTGCATCCAATCAACCCAACACCATTTGGCAACCCCCTACTGGCAAAATATAAAAAACAGTTACAATGTCAGTGCCCTGACACCTAACATGCACAACTTTACACACCCCCTGTGCATGCAGCTTGTCATCTCCAGCACTAGTGGCCCCAAAAGAAGGTTCATTGCTTATTTTGAAACCAATCCTTTGTACCACCTTTGGATCAACAAATTGTGAGCTGATCCAGAATCTAACAAGATGTTGACTGGTTTGTTGTTGATAAATCTCATGAATCTGATAGTTGTGGGAGAAGGACTGCCCTCCATTGCATGCAGGGATAGTGCATGTGTCAGATCTTGCAACTCCTCTTTTGGTTTAAAAAGAATTTCTTCCTCCCCTTCTAATTCAGTTTCAAAAATCATTGCACTCTATTAACATTAAACTTTTGCCCTTGCATTTATGTCCCGGGCTGTAAGGTCCATCACACTAGAAACATAATTTCTTTCTTTTCTACTCGTCTATCTGAGCTGGAGTAAGTCTCCTGTTTTGATTTGTAGAGCTTGAATTATTTTCTCTCCCTTCAGTATGTGAAGTTTGTATTCTGAACCCTAAGTTGTTGCCTGCTGGATTAGCCTGATAGCATTTGGATATAAGAACCCCATGAAAATGCACCAGGGAGGGGGGGGGGGTGGTTGGGTTTGAATAGGTGAAATGCTAATCAAATGCGGAAAAATGATTATCTATGAAAAATGATGCAAACCGGTCAATTGAAACCGAATTCTCCGTGAAGGGCTCTTGAACTTTTCCTCTAAAATTCCTCTGGATTGTAAGTTGAGATGCTCAATTGCCTTCTTATTGAGATGAGTAAAGACCGATAAATGAGAATGATGAAAGTGATGTAATGCAAGCAGTAAATAGAATGTGCAAGAGAAGCAACAACACAAGTATAAGCAGAGTAAAGAGTTAGAGATCAAGAGACAACCAATCACAAATATAAAGAATTTGTTTCGAGATTCGAACCACCGTTCTACGTCCCCGCCTTCACTGCCGTGAAGGATTTCACTATGCACAATAGGATCTTTCACAAAGCGACCTTACAACAAGGAATTACAATGGTCTATACATGATCGGAGTACACAACTCCAACACTCAATCCTCTACACAAGAGGTAGCACAAAGACAAATGAGATTTTACAAAGCTCTTGGTGACCACAAGATCACAAACACTCTCTTCTTTATAATTTCCTATAGAGTAGATATAAATTGAAGCTCAAGGAGTTTGTGAGAGTAAAAATTCAGTTGAAAAAATTTAAGAGCTGAAAAATCAATGAAAATAGCTTTGAAAACTAGAAACTTGAAAACTAGAAACTTGAAAACTTGATTTTCAATATATTTCTCAAAAACTTGTAAAACTTGTTGAAACTTGTTGTCTATTGTTGTTGTCAATCCTATTCCCATGACCCATATATATAGACAGCTCATAAACACTATTAGTTTAGCTCACCAGGTCATTTGGGAAGACATTTGATCAAGAAAGAGCAAAAATACCCGTTGAAAAAATAAGAACAAAAGATAGATTCTGAAAACTAGCCATTATGGCTTTTTGTCAGAAATTCAGTCGACCGGCCGGTCGACTGACCATTCATTTTTTTGAACTAGCCGTTGTCTCGGTCGACCGCCTGGTCGACCGGACTCTGTCATAAAAAATTTTCTCAGAGGGGTCAGTCGACCGACACCCAACAGAAACATGGGGTGTGCCAGTCAGTCGATCTATCGGCCGACCGCTGGGGTCGATCGACCGACTAACGTTCACAACATGCACAACCCCTTGCCAGAAGATCGGTCAACAGCTCGGTCAACCGTCTTGGCCTATAATAGGCTACGGTCGACCGGTCGGTTGACCGACCTGGGCTAAAACACATTTTTCTAACTGTTTTTGAAATGCAAACTATTTTAAAATATTTTGTATTAGTTTTTAAGAGATATAGCAATGTATAGGAAATAAAATACATGTTCTAAATAGGATATAAAATTTTGAAAAATTAGAAACATTTATCAAGTACCTAACATGTAAAATACCAATAAGATAAAAACTTGTATTTTGAAAACATGTATTTTTGTGTGTATAACTTCTTAAGCATCAAATCTATATTATACACTTTAAACATACTATTTTCTTATAAGGCTCTTAGTGACTACAAGTGTCTTTAAGTGGGCTTCTCCAATGGCGACGTCGAGTGCTTTGAGCTCCAATCTCATACTTGAATACCTTGAGCCTTCAACACCTTCCTTTAGAAGAAGAAAACTCATTGAATCTTCTTGAACCCTGAAACATATTTAAACACTTGAACTTGATTAGTACTAAATAACCATATATGCTTTGTATCATCAAAATAAGAAACCACTGATTGTAATCTTGGCCAACAATCTCTCTTTTTTTGATGATGACAAAACATATGAGTTATTTAAAATAAATGATAGGAAAGAGCTTGGGAAAGCTCCCCCTCAAGTTATGCTATCTATCAAGTACAAGAAATCAATATGATTACAAATAGATTTGTCATATAAGCAAGTTACATAGATGCATATATGAAGAATATATCAATTTAGAATAATATTCATAAATTGCCTACCATCCTTTCATTTCTCCTTCCTCCAAAAACATTATGCAATGAATCATGGCATTGCATATAAGCATGATAATGAAAATGAAAATGGATATACATAAAGCTCATGATATCAAAACAAGGGGTAAGTATCAAAACCATAAAACCTATCAAAACTATAGATAATAACTCAAATAAAACATCTCAATTAAAACATATCATAATAACTCAATATCTCTCCTTCTTTTTGTTATGCATCAAAAGGGAGTAAAAATAAACACGAAACCAAGACAAATACCAATAAAAACACATGTATAAAATGAAAATACATGACACCATGTGAAATAATCATGAAGCAATTTCAAAACTCATGAATTCATAATGTAAACATTTAACTCACCACAAATAAATAAAAATCTATTATAATCTAAGGTTTAGTAAAAATGTCTGCAAGTTGAAAATCGGTAGAAATATAATCAATGTCAATATCTCCTTTCTCATAGTGATCTCTAAAATAGTGATATCTAATTTCTATATGCTTGGTCTTATTATGTTGATTTGCATTCTTTGTCATATGAATAGTACTAGTATTATCACAAAATATTTTGAAATGATCATAATGCAAATCATAGTCAAGGAGAGTATGTTTCATGCAAAGGACTTGTGCACAATAAGCCCCAGCCGCAACATACTCCGCCTAGGCGGTTGAGAGGGATACGAAATTTTATTTTTTAGAAGATCATGAAACTAGAGAATTTCATAAAAATTGATAAATTTCACTAGTGCTCTTCCTATCCACTTTACAACCGGCATAATCCGCATCCGAAAAACTTGTCATTGAAAATTATCGGGTCTTTGGATACCACAAGCCCGTTCTAATAGTGCTCTTAAGATATAACAATGCGTTTTACCGCAATCAAGTGGGACTCTTTAGGACAAGATTAGAATCTAGAACATAGACAAACACTAAACAAATATCCAACCTACTAGCCGTCAAGTAAAGCAAATTATCAATCATGCTTCTATAGAGTTTAATGTCAATATTTTTACCTTGTTCATACTTGTCAAGCTTTATTATGGTAGCCATGGGAGTCTTGCTTGTCTTTGCATCTTCAAGTTCAAATTTTTTGATAAGCTCTCTTGTGTATTTGGCTTGATGTATGAAAATTTTATCACTCCTTTGCTTGATTTGGAGTCCATGAAAGTAGTTGATCTCTCCCATCATAGACATTTTGAACTCTTCCTTCATGTATATTCAAAATCCTTACAAAACATTTCATTAGTAGATCCAAAATGATATCATCAAATAAATTTGCACAATAAGAATATCACTACATGCTTTGTAATCAATATAGTGTCAACTTTACCTTTTACAAAATCATTTGAAACAAGAAAAGCAGAAAGTCTTTCACACCAAACTCTTCGAGCTTGTTTTAAACTATATAAAACCTTTTCAATTTTAAAAATAAAATCTGGATGTGTGGGATCAACAGACCCAGAAGGTTGTCCAACATATACCTTCTCTTTGATAAAATCATTCAAAAATGCACTTTTAACATCCATTTCAAAAAGTTTGAATTCTTTGAATGAAGAAAAAGCAAGTGTCATCTATACTGCTTCAAGTTGTGCTACGGGTGCAAAGGTTTTCTCAAAATTGATACCTTCAATTTGGGTGTTATCTTGGGCCACTAATCTAGCTTTATTCCTAATAAAATTTTTGACTCATCCAACTTATTTCAAAAAATTCATTTAGTACCAATGTTGGTCGATCATGGAGTCTAGGAACAAGGTACTAAACTTGGTTGCGCTCAAATTGATTGATCTCTTCTTGCATTGTAAGCAACCAATATGAGTCGCCCTTAGCTTCGAGGATATTCTTGGGCTCAATATGTGAAATGAATAAAAAATGGCCACAAATATCATGGAGATTGGAGCGAGTAGTTACCCCCTTAGATACATCACCTATGATGATGTCCTTGGGATGATTTGTAGCACATATTCAATTTTTTGAAAGTGGTTGAGTAGACTCTACTTCAACATCTTGAACTTCACCATGTTTATCATCCTTTGGCTTGTCTTCTTGCATTGCTGAGTCTTTCAAAAATATTTTCTCCATGTCTTCACCTAAGAAATCAATTTCTACAAGATTCTTCACAAAAGCATTAGATTCCTCAAACTTAACATGCATAGACTCTTCAATAGTCAAAGTAGATTTATTGAAGACTTTATAGGTCTTGCTAGATTTTGAATGCCCAACAAATGTAGCTTCATAAGACTTGGCATCAAATTTACCTAAATTATTCTTGGTGTTCAAACAAAATATTTACATCCAAAAACTCTAAAGTATGAAATATTTAGTTTTCTTAAAAAGTAAATCTTAAAAGGAGTTTTGGAAGTGTTTTTGCAAAAATAAATTCTATTCAATATGTAACATGAAGTGTTTACGACCTCGGCCATAGATATTGAGGGAGTCTGTATTCACTAATCACTGTCCTAACCATCTCTTGAAGAGTTCGATTCTTCCTTTCAATGACTCCATTTTGTGGAGTTTTAGGACAAGATAGTTCATGTTTAATTTTATTTTCTTCACAATAAGTGATGTACGAATGGTTAATGAATTCATCACCTCTATCACTCCTTATGCGCAAAATCAAATTTTTTTCTTTCTCAACTCTTTTTCTAAAAATATGAAAACGCGAAAAAGCTTCCTCTTTGTGTTCCAAAAAGAAAACCTATATAAATCTAGAAAAATCATCAACTAAAATAAAAATAAAATGATTACAACTAAAACTTTTGGTTTTTGTTGGACCAAACAAATCCATGTGGATCAACTCTAATTGTCTAGATGTCATGATAACCTTGATTGCTATGAAAGAGAACTTGATTTATTTCTCAAGTTGGCACGCATCACAAATGCGATCCTTTTTAAACTTCAAGTAAGGAATACCCTTCACCGATTCCTTAGAGATAATTTTAGACAGATGGTCAAACGAAATATAGCCTAGTCTCGTATGCCACAACTATGAATCTTCATTAAAAGTATTTAAATAAGTAAAAATGCAATTTAAATTTAACATTTCAATCATATAAAAATTGTTTTCATGAAAATCAGAAAGAACACAAATATTTGTTTTCTTTTCTAAAACATCGCAAGTGAAATCATCAATAATAACTTTAAAATCTTTATCACAAAGTTGGCTAATGCTCGAGATATTATGCTTGAGACCTTCAACTAGAATAACATTTTCTATTAAAGGAGATGAGTCAATTTGGATATTAATTATACCAATGATTTTGCCCTTTGAATCATCTCCGAAGCTGGCGGTGCCACCTTTATGATACCTTGATATGTTGTAAAGTTGTTGATATCCAAGTCATGTGCTTTGAGCAACCGTTATCAAGGTCCCACCACTCCTCACGTCTTGGAACCTTGGTGCATACCTATATCAAGTAAAAAAGTTATTGATTTTGGTACCTATATTTTCTTGGGTGCTATAATGTTAATTCTTCGAACCCAAACATGATCATTTGAAGCATTAATGTGATCAGAGCAAAACTTAGCTAAGTGATCATTTCGGCCACAATAGGTGCATGAATATACTCTACCATACATAAATGCATGATGTGTATGTGTATGATGATCATGTAAAACATGAACATGCTTAGTGTGTGTGGCATGTTTAGCATGATGTGTGTGAGTATGTTATGCTTGAGGAGTATGAGCATGTGTAGCATGAGAAACATGAACATGTTTCCTTGGAGTGTCTCTTTGGAAACATGGCCTCTAATCTAATTTTATCAAACTCACATTTCTTCAAACTATTTTTCATAGTGCTAATTTTGATTTCTAGAGTAGAAATCTCTTTTTCACCAATCAAAGGAAATTTTGCTTTACAAGAAACTTTGTGCGCATCAAAATCCTTTTGTGTAGAAATAAGTGTGGAAGATAAAACCTCTTTTCTTTTGAAAGAATAATAACTTGATTTTGAAGACATTCATTTTTTTTCATTTTTAAATATTTCATTTTGAGAAAATCATAGTTATGAGAAAGTTTTTCAAAAGCTTCACCCAATTCATCCATTGTTAATTCACAATCATCTAGAGATGGTTCAGAGATTACCTTGGGTGTGTTGTCATTAGTCATGAAACACATGTTTGCCACACCTCTTCTTCAGATTCACTCTCTGAATCCCATGTAGCTTTCAAGGCTTTCTTTTTGTAGGGCTTCTTAGAGGTTATAGGCTTGCTTTTGTTCTCTGGGCACTCGGCAATGATATGTTCGAATTTTCAGCAATTGAAGCAAATAATCTTCTTGTCCTCCTTCTCTTGCCATCGTCTTTTATTGTTAAACTTGACATTATTGTACATCCTCCTTATATTTTTCACTAGGAGAGAGATCTTCATCATCTTTTTCTTCATCATCAGAGATGGTGGGAGTAGACTTGAAGGCTAGCATCTTTTTTTTAATATCATTTCTTCTCTTGCCTTCCTCTCCATCTCATGGGTCTTTAGATTTTCAATAAGACCAATGAGCTTCATCTTTTCTTTGTCATTTAGCTCCTTCAATGTTGTAACTTTGACTTCCCATGATGATGGAGAGCACGAATGACCTTCCTCACTTTTTGGTCATTATCAATAGCATCACCTAGAGAAGCAAGACCATTAGTGATTTTATTAAACCTATTAACTGTAAATCACCTAGAGGGGGGGTGAATAGGTGATGAGCTAATCTATTGGTCAATAATGCGGAATTAAAACTTATATGATGCAAACTAAATCTTCTTAAACTAAACACCACGTATAACACAAGAGTGTAGTCGGATTCCCCGTGAAGGGTTCTGGACTAACTCCTCAAGATTCCTCTAGATAAGAGTTGAGGTGCCGCGTTCGCTCTCTTGGTTGAATACAAGTGTTAGCAAACAATCCCCAAGCATATAATAATTAAGCACATAATATATCAAGCATATAAAGATAAAGACAATAATAGCATGCAAGATATAAAGACAAGTAAGAGATAGAGAGAGCAATCGCAAGCACGAGAGATTTGCTTCGAGGTTCGAGCACACTTGCTCTACGTCCCCGCCTTCAATACTATGAAGGATTTTCACTATAATCGATCCCACTGGATCACCCAGTGTCGCAACACCTACAAGGCAAGTTCACACTTGAACTCCTTGGACTCTCTAGTCCCGTACACACCGCAAGCCCACTAGCTCGCTGAGGCCGCACCTCAAACACCGAGTTCCCACTAGAACCCGAAATAATGCGAACACACATGTCCGCCTCCTCAAAGAACAAAATGAAGTCTTTGTGATCACAACTCTTTGATCACCTAAAAATAATCTCACAAAAATACTCCTATAGGTAGAATATATCAATGAATAACTCAAGTGTTGTGTGAGAAAACAAGGATTGAATCTATGGTGAAAAACACAAGAAAATCTCTTTTAAAAATTCTTGATAAACTCTCCTTTTGAATGGAAGTATTTGGTCTCAAATGAGTGGAGAACACCTCTTAATAGAGTAGGAAAAACTATCTTTAAAACTCTCCAAAATTCTTAACTAAAACAACCCCCAAAAGCCCCAATTTATAGGGCTAGAAAAAACTAGCCGTTGGGAGCCAGATTGACCTGTCGGTCGACCGGCCAACGGTCAGATTTCTGACCGTTGTGCCAGCGGTTAATCGGCCCGGTCGACCGAGGCCTGGATACAGAGAGTAGGCTCTCTGTCTGGTCGACCGTCCCGGTCGACCGGGGCTTTCCAGAGAGCAGAGCTCTCTGGCGGTCGACCGACCCGGTCGATCGGCCCTCCAGCCAAGCTGACGTGCATGTTCTATGCACGTCGGTCGACTGACTTCAACCTCAGTCGACCGGTCTGGTCGACTGGCAGAATCCGGATCAGAACATTTTAGGGATCAAAAACTTGGTCATTTTTGCTAAAATAAAATCCCATAAAATTATGAAAAATCTACAAAAATAGTTTTAACATTATACTTTGATAATCAAACATGATTGAGCAAAAACAAGACATGTTACAAATAATTTGAACTATTTTTGTAACTTAAAAATTTTGGCTAAAAACGAAAACTGTATTTTTCCAAAATTAGTTTTTCCAAAACTTCTCCAAATACAAAAACAAGATATTTTAAACTCTTTTAAAAATAGAGTGTATGGATATGATCCACTACACATACATGATGAAATATCTATATTTTTGACATTAAGCACTAAACATGGTTTGGTTAAAACATATACACTTTGAATTCCAAAAACCAAAACGGTATTTTCTAAAAGAAAACTCTTTTGTATTTTTCCAAAATAAAATTCTTTTATGAAACTAATCTAAATCAAGAGTGTGTGTGTGTAAGATATATTGAGCAATCCACCAACTATTCTATCCTTTACATTTTATCTAAAAACAAAAACTTATAAAAACAAACCTAGACACAAGTCTTGATCTTGAAGGTCTTCACTTGAAGTCTTCTCATCTTCTTGACTTGGTCCAAACTTGATCCAAAGAGCTAGAATCCTCTTGAGTACTTGATGTGGTCTTGATGCACAAGCTCTTGAATCAAACCGTGCTAGCTCCAAAACTTGTCTTTAAATCCTTTGTTGAACCTACACACCTACTAAGATCTTGATCATAAATCTGAAACTAATAAAACACAAGATCATTAGTACTATAACTACATGAGTTGATCATCATCAAAACTAGAGTGATAGGCCTTTGGGCCAACATTAACCATATCATCAATAGAATCATTTTCATGCATGATAAAATTCTCATATTGGGAATACAGGAGATCAATCTTAACTCTCTTGACTTGTGATGTCCCCTCTTGTGTAACAACTAGGTGTGACCAAATCTCATAGGCGGATTTGCACTGAATGACCCTAGCTATGCCATTATGATTCAAGGTTTGAAGTAATGCATAGAGTGCTTTTGCATTGGCATCAAATTTCTGTTGGCCCAGAGGCCTTCCACTCTAGTTTTGATGATGATTAACTCATGTAGTTTTGTGTACTAATAATCTTGTGATTTTAGTTTCAGATCATTAATCAAGATGTTAGTAGGTGATTAGCTTCATCAAAGATGGTTTGGAAGCTTTCACATAGTGATTCAAGAGCCCGAGCGACAAGATCATATATAGCACTCATTGGAGTCAAGCTCGGTGGATCACAAAGTTTTGGATCGAGTCGGCTTGGAGACGGCGCTCTACAAGAAGACATCGGTACCTAGTTTAGTTTGAGTTTTAGAGCCATTTGTAAAGATTAGAATAGTATGATATGCTCAAGTTCACAACACACACGTTTCATGTTTCCGTTTTGGTTTTCAGTTTGATTGGTTTAACCGATCTTAGTTTTCATGAATAGATAGATTCAAAACAAGTTTACATGGTTTAATGTATATTAGATTTGTTCTATATACATGCATGCTTCAACTTCTTAGACAAACTTAGTTTGATAGTCTATTTCATGAGTTTAGTGTTTTGGTATTTTTAACAAAACATAATTTTAGGATTTAAAGTCAAAAACATGGAAATTTATATTGTTTCATGAATATTGGATTATATCCATATTCATCATGCCTAAAAGTTGTTTAATATCAAGTTTTTGTATTTGGATGAGTCTTGGACAAAATGTATTTTCAATTTAAAAATCCAAGTTTTAGAAAATACAGTTTTTGATTTTTGGTAAAAATGATAAGACACAAAAATGTTTCAAATGTTTGTTATTTGTGATGAAATTTTTATCACAAGTTTATATTTCAAAATAAAATGATAAAACTATTTTTGTGTAATTTTAGAGATTTTATGGGAATTTTTAGGATTAAAAATTACATGTTTTTCTGACCAGAACTGCTGCTGCCAGGCTAGGTCGGTCGACCGGACGGTCGACCGCACCAAGTAGCCGGTCGACCGTAGCGGTCGACCGACGTGCACGGATACGTACACGCTGGCTCACCCATAAGCCGGTCGACCGCACGGTCGACCGACTGAGAGCAGGTTGCTCTCGGGTTTCTCCGGTCGACCGAGCGGTCGACCGGCCAGAGAGCCGTTGCTCTCTGATTCTGGGGACGGTCGACCGCCCGGTCGATCGGTAGCTGTCAGCGATCAAATGTGACCGTTGGCCGATCGACCGACCGGTCGACCGGTGTTCATTTTTGGCAGAATCTGCTGCCAACGGCTTGGTTTGTAAATAGGCTATAAATACCCCATTGGAAAGAGGTTTTCTCTAAGATTTTTGGTGCTAATTTTTACTGACTCTCTAGTGTTTTCACAGCAATCAAAAGAAGTTTTTGGGCTTTAAATTGAACAATCTATTTGGTATTTTTTTGCTAGGGTTTGGAAAATCAAAGAATAGGGTTTTTGGGAAAAGTGTTTGATTCAACTTCTTTATCTTGGTTTCTAGTTTTCCCAAGGATTTTCTTTGAGTTTTTGATTTCCATTCCTTTGGTTTTCTCCATACTTGAGCTACATCTACTATCTTATTCTATAGGATCTTTGTGTGGGAAAAGAGATTGTTTGTGGTCTTTTGATCACCAAGTTGTAAACCCTATCTTAGCTTGGCTTTGTGCCTTTCCCTCATTGTGTTGAGGAAGTTGTGCTATTGGGTTGTATCCCTCAAGGTGTGAGGTGATCCTTGTGTAAGCTTTGTGCTAATCCCTCAAGTTGTGAGGTGATTGTTTGTTGGCTTGGTGTTGTGCCTCAAGGAGGAGGTTGTGTTTGTAAGGAGAGGAGTTGGGTACTCCTTGTGATTGTATTGCCCCAAATCCTCGGTGGAGGTTTCCTTTGTGGGAGTCCTTTGTGGACAAACTAGTGGACTAGAAATCCTTCACGGTGGTGAAGGCGGGGATGTAGAGCTGGGTGCTCGAACCTCGAAACATATCTTGTTGTTTGCGCTTGATCCCTTGACTCTTACTCTCTCTCTCTATATTGTGCCTTGCATCATTTCATATTGATCATTCATAATTATTTGCTTGGCTTGTTTGAGTGTGCATCTCTTGTTAATTGCAATTAGTTTTTAAATTCCGCATTAAGTTCTCTAGATTAGCATTATCACATATTCACCCCCCCTCTAGGTGATTTCAATTTCTTGGTCGCAATATCAGACCATGTGTCCTCATCACCAGCGAGTGTACTAAAAGGTTTGGTCACCGCCTTTGCAACCCAGCTTCCTAGGGATTGCAATAAAACGGTCATCTTAACCTTCTATATGAGAAAGTTAAGGTCATCAACTTTGATGGGGTCTTAATTCCTTCGGCCATATTAACTAGTGTGGATAGCAAATGAAAATACAAATAAAGTGATTAGCAAAAGGATCTCTCTAAAGTGGTTAAACCAAAATCCAGAGACCAAGGCTCTGATACCAATTGAAAATACATCTAGAGGGGGGTGAATAGGTGTAATACTAATCAAATGCGAAATAATGACTATCTATGAAAAATGATGCAAACCGGTCGCTCAAAACAAGAATTAAAGCCGAATTCCCCGTGAAGGGCTCTGAAACTTCTCCTCTAAAATTCTTCTAAATTATGAGTTGAGGTGCTCAATTGCCTTCTTGTTGAGATAAGTAAAGCTGACAAATGAGAATGATGAAAGTGACGTAATGCAAGCAATAAACAGAATGTGCAAGAGAAGTAACAACACAAGTATAAGCAAAGTAAAGAGATGAGATCAAGAGATAAGCAATCGCAAACACAAAGAATTTGTTTCGAGGTTTGAGCCACAGCTCTACGTCCCCGCCTTCACCACCGTGAAGGATTTCACTATCCACAATAGGATCTTTCACAAAGAAAGCTTACAACAAGAAACTATAATGGTCTACACGAGACCGGAGTACACAACTCCAACACTCAATCCTCTACACAAGAGAAAGCACAAAGCCAATGAGGTTTTATAAAACTCTTGGTGACCACAAGATCACAAACACTCTCTTCTTTATAACTTTCTATAGAGTAGATATAAATTGAAGCTCAAGGGGTTTGTGAGAGTAAAAATTTAGTTGAAAGAATTTGAGAGCTGAAAACCAATTGAAATAGCTTTGAAAATGAAAGCACTTGAAAACTAGAAACTTGAAAACTTGATGTTCAATGTATTTCTCAAAAACTTGTAAAATTTGTTGAAACTTGTTGTCTATTGTTGTTGTCAGTCCTATTTCCATGACCCATATATATAGGCAACCCATAAACACTATTAGTTTAGCTCACTAGGTCATTTGGGAAGAGATTTGACCAAGAAAAAGTAAAAATGCCCGTTAAAAAAATCAGAAAAAAGGCAGATTTTGAAAGCTAGTTGTTATGACTTTTTGTTAGAACTTCAGTCGACCGGCCGGTCGACCGACTGTTCATTTTCATGAACTAGCCGTTGTGTTTGGTCGACCGCCCAGTCGACCGAACTCTGTCATAAAAATTTTTCTCAAAGGGGTCGGTCGACCACTCTATCGACTAGCACCCAACAGAAACATGGGGTGTGCCAGTCGGTCGACCGGTCGGTCGACCGCTGGGGTTAGCGGTCGACCGGTCGGTCGACTGACTAACGTGCACAACCCTTTGTCACCACCTTGGCATATAATAGGCTACGGTTGATCGGTTGGTCGATTGACCTAGGCCAAAACACATTTTTCTGACTGTTTTTGTAATGCAAACTTTTTTTTTAAAAATATTTTGTATTGGTTTTTAAGAGATATAGTAATGTATAGGTAATGAAATACATATTCTAAATAAGATATAAAATTTTGAAAAAATTGAAAATATGTATCAAGTACCTAACATGCAAAATACTAATACGATAAAAATTGTATTTTGAAAACACGTATTTTTGTGTGTGTGACTTCTTGATTATCAATCTATATTGTACACTTTAAACATACTATTTTCTTAAAAGGTTCTTAGTGACTACATGTGTCTTCAAGCGGGCTTCTCAAATGGCGACATCGAGTGCTTTGAGCTCCAATCCCATACTTAAATACCCTTGAATCTTCAACACCTTCCTTTAGAGGAAGAAAACTCATTGAATATTCTTAAACTCTGAAAAACACTTAAACACTTGAACTTGATTAGTACTAAATAATCATATATGTTTTGATATCATCAAATAAGAAACCAGTGATTGTAACTCTGGGCCAACACCCTAAACATCTTTTATCAACTGTAGAAATAACTTCGCTTACGCATGCACCATGGTTAATGGTTTATCCAATTTCACCCTTCCCTTTAGTTCTTTCAACCCAGCCAAGAAAAGGCTAATTAAGTTCTTTTTTGTAGCATCTACTAAGTGTGCGAACTTAATTAAAGCTCCATGAAATTGTTGGACAGTACCAGTTTGTTTCAAGTTGGCCAATGCAGCCATGGGGTCATCCAACTCATCAGGACCATTTTGCATTTTCATTTCTTCACATAATTCTGGCCAAGTTAAGAAATCTCCCTTCCTCTTTTCTATTCACCTCCACCATAACAGAGCCTTTCCTTGACGGAAGAAGACACAAAAATCTACTCTGCTTTTTATGGGTGTTTTATGAAATGGCAAATACGTGTTCTAATTGATATAACCAATTCAGAACGTCTCCCTCCCTATTGAATACACAGGTGTGTCTACTTAAGGATTTTTTAGGAAGGGGAAGGTTAATTCCAGTACCTTGATTTGCGCTTGGTAGTGGACCTCGTGCAAGATTTTGATCCCTTTTCCTACAGGATCAACCATCGATTTTCGAAAAGGAATTTCTCCAGCCCATCTTGATTTCGAGTTTTTTTTGGGGATTATGGAAGATCATCTTCAAGAAGTACTTGTTTTTCTTTTTCTTGATTCTTCGATCCATTCTTTCTTCAGGATCCTGAAGACTGAGATCAAATTGCCGATCCTTTTGAGAAATCCGGCCGTCTCCGGTCAGTTCTCTCGGATGCGGTCCCGGCAACAACACCATTTAGGCGTGTTGTATGCCCTCAGGTAAAAGATCGTCTCCAACCTCATCGAGTTCGTCGGCGGTTCGTGTTGTGCGCGCAATCCAATCACAACAACCAAACAATAGAGAATCCCAAGACCTCCAGCACAAGAACAAACCCAAAACAATCACACGAAGAACACACAAATCACAAAGACGAGATTTAACGAGGTTCGGCCTGAATGCCTACGTCCTCGGGGCAATCAATGGAGAGATTTCTATTAGGAAGATGATTACAATGGCTCTAAGTCTCTTTGAATGCAAGAGAACTTAGGGCTAATACTTTTTCGCAGAGATACAAAACCCTAGGATCAACATAGGCTTTAAATACCTCATACAACGATCAGCAGATTTAACCCAGAACCCGACTGTCGGTCGACAGGGCCGGTCGACCGACTTCCTTATACCGGTCGACCGTGACGGTCGACCCAAGAAACCCGAGAGTTGAGGTTTGTCAGTCAGGGTTCTCCGGTCGACCGGGTCGGTCGACCCAGAAAACCCGAGACTTGGGGTCTGTCAGTCAGGGCACTGCGGTCGACCGGGCCGGTCGACCGCTCCAACCTCTGTGCATGTTGTGCATGTCGGTCGACCGGGTCGGTCGACCGACCCTCCTGACTTCTGTTATCTCTGCTATTTTCTGCTGCTGTCCCTTTGCCTTTCATCGTCGACTTCCTTGGCGATCTTCAACGGCACTTGGCACTCTTCTACAGCTGCTTGGCATGGCATCTCCTTTAATATCATCTCTCTTCCAACAATTCTCCACCTCGGTGAAGATTTTCAAATCTGAGCCGAATTCCGACTCGATAGCGGCTGCACCAACTTGGTTGCCTACGTACCCCTGCCCAAGGGATCAAGCCGTCCGTAGTTCATCCAAATGAGCTTCAGCAAGCTCACTTCACCTGAAGGACATGGAGCAAGTCTTTGCAGTGTGCAAACTTCACCCCCGACACCACCTTTGTTAGCATATCGCCGGATTCTCCGAAGTGTGAATCTTCAACAAGTCAATGTCACCTTCCTCTAGAATCTCCCGTACAAAGTGATACCTGACATCAATATGCTTCATCCTTGCATGATAGACCTGGTTCCTTGCCAAGTAGATGGCACTCATGCTGTCACAGTTTATCTTCAATATATCCTGTTCCACGCCCAGATCATCAAGCAACCCCTGAAGCCAGATTGCCTCCTTCATGGCTTCTGTCATAGCCATATATTCAGCCTCTGTGGTCGACAACGCGACGGTAGACTGAAGTGTGGAGCGCCAACTCACCGGTGCCTGTGAGAATGTGAAGACATATCTCGTCGTCGACCGGCGCTTGTCAAGATCACCTGCATAGTCTGAGTCCACATACCCTATGCACTCCTGCTTTCCGGTGTGGTCCTTCTCGAATACTAGGCCTACATCAACTGTTCCCTTGATGTACCTCAGAATTCACCTCACAGCTTCCCAATGACCCTGTCCAGGATCATGCATGTATCGACTCACCATGGAGACTGCCTGTGAAATATCTAGCCGCGTACACACCATCGCATACATCAAGCTACCCACAGCATTGGCATATGGAACATGAGACATATACTCACGCTCCTGAACACTCCTGGGAGACATCTTCGCTGACAATTTGAAATGCGGCGCCATAGGTGTACTAACAGACTTGGTATCCTTGCTGATATTAAACTTCTGCAGTACCTTCTCCAAATAGCCCTTCTGTGTCAAACTTATCCTGCCAGCTTTCCTGTCTCTAGTGATCTCCATGCCCAATACTTTCCGTGCTTCCCCCAGGTCCTTCATCTCAAACTCTGACGACAGCATCTTCTTCAGAGAATCAATAGCAGATCTTGACCTAGAAGCAATCAACATATCATCTACATAAAGAAGTAGATAGATATATTCACCTGATGGTAACTTGTTGTAGTACACGCATGGGTCGAAATGGCTCCGTGTGTACTTCTTCTTCCTGATGAAGCTATCAAATCGCTTGTACCACTGTCTAGGAGACTACTTCAAACCGTACAGCGATTTCTGTAGCTTGCATACTAACTCTTCCTTTCCTGCAGCTTTGTAACCTGTGGGCTGTGTCATATAGATCTCCTCCTCAAGATCGCCGTGGAGAAAGGCACTCTTCACATCAAGTTGGTCAAGTTCCAACTCATTCTGCGCCACCAAAGCAAATAGAATCCGAATAGACGAGTGTTTAACTACCGGGGAGAACACTCGTTGTAGTCGATTCCTTCTCTCTGAGCGTAGCCTTTAGCCACCAGTCTTGCCTTGTAGCGCACTGCATCTTCTTGAAGAGATCCTTGCTTCTTAGCAAATACCCACTTGCACCCTATGGCCTTCTTCCCCTTGGGCAACTTAGTAAGTTCCCATGTGTTGTTCTTATAAAGAGATTGCATCTCTTCATTCATGGCTTCTTCCACATCTCTGCTTCCGAACTGATCTCAGCTTCCTGAAGGTAGATGGAATAGCCTCTTCAACAACTGGAAGTGCATACACGATGACCATATCAGTGGTGAGCCAACCCGGTCTCCTAGTATTCCTCCGTGGTCTTCCAACTGCAATAGAATCTAGAACAGTACCCATGACCTGCTCCTGATCCTCTTCAACATTTTCAGCATTTTCTTCAGCTACTTGATCACCACCCTGTGTCACCTCAGGAATGATCCGAACTGATACTGAATCCTCTAGAGATGGTGGATCTGCATCACTCTCCACCTGCTGCAAGCTCCTGGTCTTGCTGGTCTCCACCTGCTTAGAGACCGTAGGCTTCATCAGAGAAGCCTCATCAAATGTGACATCCCTGCTGATTATGAACTTGTTGTCCTTTTGGTCCCAAATCTTGAACCCCTTAGTTCCTCGCTTGAAGCCAACGAACACCCCTTTCTTTGCTCTTGGGTCCAACTTGTCTTCTTTGACATGGTAATAGGCTGGACATCCGAAAACCCTTAGCATATCATAGTCCTCAGCAGTTCTTCCTGACCAAGCTTCAAGAGGAGTCTTCCCCCCTATTGCAGACGACGGCAACCTGTTCACAAGATGGCATACATACCCCAAAGCTTCAGCCCAAAACTTCTTTGGCAGTCCTGCATTGGATAACATACACCGAACCTTCTCTAGCAAAGTCCGGTTCATCCTTTCAGCCACCCCATTTTGTTGCGGAGTCTCCCGTACTGTGAAGTGCCTCTCTATGCCCTCATCAAGGCATAGCTGTAGGAAGGATCCGATTTGTACTCTCCTCCATTGTCAGAACGGAGGACCTTGACCTTCCTTCCCGTGCTTCTCTCCAGATTAGCCTTCCACTTCACAAACAGCTCTAAGATTTCATCTTTGTGTCGCATAGTGTACACCCAACAGCGCCTAGAATAGTCATCGATGAACGACACAAAATAGTGGTTACCTCCTATTGATGCAGTCTTGGTAGGTCCCCATACATCCGTGTGAACATAGTCAAGAATACCCTCCGTGCAGTGTGAAGCTGTGCCAAACTTCACCTTGGTGTTCTTGTCGATGATGCAATGTTCACATAGATCCAACTTGCAGGTCTCAGCACCCTTCAGCAACCCTTTCTTCACAAGAGTTTGCATTTGATTTCTCCCCTGCATGTCCCAGCCTCATGTGCCACAGCCGGGTTGAATCTTCCTTCTGACTGGTAGAAGCTGCCACCTGCCCTGTCAC
This sequence comes from Agave tequilana, assembly GCA_038442645.1. Classification (NCBI taxonomy): domain Eukaryota; kingdom Viridiplantae; phylum Streptophyta; class Magnoliopsida; order Asparagales; family Asparagaceae; genus Agave; species Agave tequilana. Next base: position 48,306 of record JAVJIF010027145.1, read on the forward strand.
TGTACTACGTTCAAGTAATACAAGTTGTTCCGGCGATCAGCCTTCAACACCACCATCGAGCCCTTTGTCATTTAAGAACTCCTTCCTTAATAGACACTCCGAGACCCAATGATTCCAAAGCTCCTACAGAGATTAAGTTTCTCTTCAGCTGAGGTACATATCTCACCTCTTTCAGCTCCCTCACCATCCCATCAAACATCCTGATTGGAATAGTGCCAATACCCTCCATGATGCATGGATGATCATCGCCCATGACGACCGAACACCCTTCCAACTTCTCGAAACTGGTAAACCAGTCTCGATGAGGACATACATGATATGTTGCACCTGTGTCCAAGATCCACTCGTTCTCCCCCGAGTAGCCTATGACGGGAGTGGTAACTGAAAACGAGAACACTGAAGAATCCGAATCTGATCCATCTTCCTGTGATTTGCTGCTTGCAGTTTTTACCACTTTTGCGAGATTTGCTTCAGATTTTGACTCTTTCTTCTTTCCCTTGAACTTTGGACAGTCTACTTTCCAGTGCCCAATCTCTTTGCAGAATGCGCACTGATTTCTCTTGAGATCCCTGAAGCCCGGCCTGGACTTTGATCTTCCTCTAATCTCCTTTCCCTTCCTTGATGAACCTCTACCTCTTACTTCCATTGCCTCTGCTGATGAACTTGTCTGAGAAGGATGTCTTTCATTCTTCCTTGTTTCATAACTCATCAATGAAGATGACACCTCATCATAATCCAAGCTCTGCCTTCCATTAATGAAGGTCAGTGTGAATGTCTCGTACTCCTCTGCAGGAAGTGAATTCAGAAAGATGACCGCCTTATCTTCCTCTTCTAGCTTGACATCCAAATTCAGCAGATCTGTAAGAAGCTTCGTATATCGGTTGATGTGTTCATTGACTGTGCTCCCCTTCTGCATCCTGAACTGATACAGCTTACTCTTAAGCTGCAACCTGGACTCTACACTCTTCTTCAGGTACTTCTTTTCAAGGGTATCCCACAGTTTCTTCGCTGACGTCTCATGTTGCACAAGGTATTTTATGTCTTGTGACAAGCATGAACGTATCAAGCCACATGCCGATCTGTTCATCTTCGCCCACTCTTCATCAGTGGTAGTGTTCTTCTTCCTCTCCAATAGGAGAGTGTCTTCGAGGTTTGATGCATTCAGCGCATCCATAACTTCACATCTCCACATGCCGAAATTATTAGTCCCATTAAACTTAACAACTTCAATCCTTGGGTGATTGTTCATTGCCTTAATAGATGCAGTTTCTTCTGCCATTGAGATTTTTCTGATTCTCTATCTATGCGGAAGTAATCACCAACTTGAAAATAGATCCCAACACAAATAAAAAATCGGATTTTTACCTGTCCCTTGAAACCCTATATTGAGTTTCTCCCCGGATCTACTTCACCACCGATTCAATAAGCCCTCCTTGAGTCCTTTTGAGATCGACACACGATCTCCACGAACCTAGTTACCTCTGATCTGAGATCGACACACGATCTCCACCGAATCAGATCTCGAGCCCTTCGAAATCCTCAAAAATCTCAAGTGCAACCCGGAAGCTCTGATACCACTTGTTGTGCGCGCAATCCAATTACAACAACAAACAATAGAGAATCCCAAGACCTCCAGCACAAGAACAAACCCAAAACAATCACACGAAGAACACACAAATCACAAAGACGAGATTTAACGAGGTTCGGCCTGAATGCCTACGTCCTCGGGGCAATCAATGGAGAGATTTCTATTAGGAAGATGATTACAATGGCTCTAAGTCTCTTTGAATGCAAGAGAACTTAGGGCTAATACTTTTTTGCAGAGATACAAACCCTAGGATCAACATAGGCTTTAAATACTCATACAGCGATCAACAGATTTAACCCAGAACCCGACTGTCGGTCGACAGGGCCGGTCGACCGACTTCCTTATACCGGTCGACCGTGACGGTCGACCCAAGAAACCCGAGAGTTGAGGTTTGTCAGTCAGGGTTCTCCGGTCGACCGGGTCGGTCGACCCAGAAAACCCGAGACTTGGGGTCTGTCAGTCAGGGCACTGCGGTCGACTGGGCCGGTCGACCGCTCCAACCTCTGTGCATGTTGTGCACGTCGGTCGACCGGGTCGGTTGACCGACCCTCTTGACTTCTGCTATCTCTGCTATTTTCTGCTGCTGTCCCTTTGCCTTTCACCGTCGACTTCCTTGGCGATCTTCGACGGCACTTGGCACTCTTCTACAGCTGCTTGGCATGGCATCTCCTTGAATATCATCTCTCTTCCAACAGTTCGGGAGCTTTGATACCACTGTTACAGGCTCTATTTCTCCGGCTGTCTGAGAGAATTTGTGTCGATTTCCTCTTGCCATCTCCATCTGCAATTAAGAAATGAGAGAGAACTTGCAAAGGGAATTCTTGAACCAAGAAGGATTTCTGTATTTCAATTGAACTTGATGGTCGTGGGTGACAATTAGGGCAAGACTCAGAGAAATTGGTAACTAGAGATCGAGAAATTCGTAACGAAGAAGGAGAAGGTCCCGCCTTTTATAGGAGTTTGAATTTTAGGATCAGGTATCGGTACGTATTTTCTTCCGCCTGATACCCGAACCAAATCCAACTCATTACAAAAAGAATCAACGGCTGCTGTTTTAACTACTTTAGATCAACGGACCCGATTAAACCATGCGCTGACAACTAACTGAATTACCCGTTGCCTTCTCAATTCACTGTAGCAGCTGCTGATATTCTGATATTTGCCGGTTGTTCTCCCCTCCGATCTCTTCCGCCGTCGGCGCCGCCTCTTCAGGCTTCGGACTGCATCACAATCCCCTCGCATTGATACAAAATAGTCAGTCCATGGCCGGCACAGCTCCAAGCCTCGCGAGCTTCGGCAGGTGCACTAAAATCTCCGTGGGGGTGATCGGCAGCGTCAGCAAGGGGAAATCGAGGCTCATCGTCTCCGTCGCCACCGAGTCCTTCCCCGAGAACGTGCCCCGCATCATGCTGCCCACCCGCTCTCCTGGTGGAGCTCAATTTTCCATTCCCTTTTTCTCTCTGCTACTTTTTGCTTTAACTTAATAGAATTGTGATGTGTTTTTTTGGATAATTTTACAATAAAGTTGTAATGTGCTTTATCTGATTTGGTGAGTGTTTCGATTCAGTGTGAAAATTGTAGATACAATTTATGTTGCTTATTTGATTTGGTGAGTGTCTCGATTCAGTTGTGAAATTGTAGATACAATTTGTGCTGCTTATAAATCATAACATTGTAGCCCTCTAGATGCTCTTTATGTTAGATTTGATTTTTTTTTTTTTTTTGCATTTGATTTTTTTTCAAAGGTAATTCATAGTGGGAAAACATGTTTTCAAGTAGATGTGTTATGAAAGGATAAGCAATTATCTTATAGGGTTTGAATTGAACATTCTATTTTGTATCATGATCATTTTCTTTGGAAGCCTCCTAGTTACCAATCTATTGGCAATGGAACGATTCTGTATTTTGTGAATTGAATTTCATGACTTCTGATGCACCTGATGTTAGCGATGGAAATAATTCAACATGTGTGGGCTCACATATGTGAATTTAATGTGTATGGTTATCTTAAAGTATAGTATAAATTAATTGTGATCTAATAAAGTTAATAATTAAACTAATAGTATTAAATTGTCATGGATTTAATGTATAAAGATAATTATGTAATTTCTAATTTGATGAAGGGCCAAATTAGAAAAAAATAACTAATAGAATCAGTTATTATTTAAGGGAACATGGTCCTCAAAGCAACATATTTTCTTCTCTTTGAGATCCCTTCAAGCAGAGAAAAAAAACCTAGAGGAATATGGATCTTTTGGAAGGCCTTCTCCATCCTAACAATTTAAGAAATTAAATCATGAATCAAGATACGCTTTCGCTCTTATTATTTTAATTTTTCTCATAACTTTGAATCTTCATGGAGACTAGATCTATATTTTAGAATTTGATCTATGTTAAAGATAAAGTTATGATTTTGATCTTGTTTGTCCCAAGGATGATTATTATAGATCGAATGCTGTTATTTAATTCAAGTTCCAACAATTGGTATCAGAGCCACTCCATTGAGGATCCCAAGATTTGGGAATTAAATTTCAAATTTTGGATTTTTATTGATTCTTCCATGAGATTGAAATATAAATTAGATCTTATGAATCATATTGCATAATTAATTTGGCTTTGGAATTTTTTTTCCAAATTTACGAATTTAAAAAAAAAATTTCAGATCTTATTTCAGTTTAAAAAAAATTTCTAGACAAGGCGCGGGCCGTGCCGAGGCATTGGGCGCGACGCCCTATGGTGCCGTGCATCTTCTGGCGGCTCCCGCGCGGTGCGCCTAGGCGTCACGCAATTTGGGTCCTTTTTGGGCATTTGAAACTTTTAAAAATTTTAACTGAATTTTGGGTACATCTAATAAATTATTGAGATTGTCTAACATTTGATAAAAAAATAATTGAAATAAGATGTGGAGAAAGTGACCTCTCTTGTGCAAATTAGCTTCTTGACAATGTTGAGATATTTGTGTGTGTGTGTGTGTGTGTGTGTGTGTGTGTGTGTGTGTGTGTGTGTGAATTCATGCGAGTATTAATCGGCCCAAAGGAGGATAATATTTGGCCGAATTGCATACACACTTGTGGTGATAAATGTGTGACAATCATAAGATTTTCATGTGAACAATAAGTTGATCCAATGATAAATTTATTATTTGACAGGATCTATGTTAACATTTGATTGCTACACTAAGAGTACCACTTACAAGTTAATATTACTGTCCAAAGACTTGATATTAATATTGTGCTAGGTATCTTGACATGTATTCCATAATTATTTAAATTTAAAAGTCATTTATTTGATTATGATGTGAGCATGCATGCTTATTTAATATATTCTCTGTACAGTTATTGTATCTATTGCAGCTATTCTGCAAACACAAACAGTATTCTCATGCTTAATAGGACAAACTTCAAGGAATGAAAAGAAAATATTTTAATCAGTCTTGGCTGAATGGATCTAGATCTTGCACTAAGGATAAAACAATCTGCTTCTCTTATAGCTGAAAGTTTTTCCAATGATAGGAAGAACTGTGAGAAGTGGGAACGCTCTAATCGCATGAGTCTAATGATCATAAAGCGCAACATTCCGGAAGCCTTTCGAGGTGCAGTATCTGATGAGATAACTCTGGCTAAAGATTTTCTTGTTGAAATTGAGAAACGTTTTGCAAAGAACGATAAGGCAGAAAAAAGCACTCTTTTAGCTAGCTTAATTTCTATGAAGTACAAGTGTAAGAGAAACATAACGGAGTACATCATGCAGATGTCTCATATTGCTTCTAAGCTTAAGGCACCAAAGCTCGAGTTGTTTGAGGACTTGCTCGTGTATTTGGTATTGATTCCGCTTCCTGCACACTTCAGTCAATTTAATATCAGCTATAACTGTCAGAGGAGAAATGGACTCTGAATGAGCTCATTTCATATTATGTGCAAGAAGAAGAAAGACTTAAGCATGAGAAATCTGAAAGTGCTCATTTAGTCAGTACCTCAAAGGATAAGGGAAAGAAAAGAAAGAAGGTTGAAGTTGCTAAGGGTCCAGATCAAAAGAAACCTAAGGAAAATGAAGACTGTTTCTTTTGTAAGAAACTGAACATGTAAAGAAAGAATGTACAATATATCATACTTGGCGTGCTAAGAAGGGTATGTTCTTTACTTTTGTCTGTTCTGAGGTTAATTTAGTTTCAGTACCTAAAAACCTTGGTGGTTAGACTCCGGTGCTACTACTACACATAAGTGTTTCTATGCAGGGTTGTCTGAGCTACCTAACGCCAAGTGATGGTGAAAGATACATCTTTGTGGGCGATGAAAAGTCGGTAGAAGTTGAGACAATATGGCACTTTTAGGTTGTTCTTAGGAACTGGTCTTTATTTGAACTTGAAAGACACTTTCATTGTTTCATTTAGACGGAATTTGGTTTCTATTTCTTTATTGGACAAATTTTGTTATCATTGTTCTTTGGAAACAATCAGTTTAGTCTTTCATTAAATTCAAATATTGTTGGTACTGGTTCATTGAGTATTTATGACAACCTTTATTGCTTGACACGATTGCATCATATAATGAAACCTTGCATATTGATTCACGTGGTACAAAACGTAAGCTAAATAAAGAAAATTCACCAAGATTATGGCACAAGCATTTGGGTCACATGTCCAAATCTAGAATAGAATGACTCGTGTCACAAGGTATTTGAATTCCCTTGATTTTTCAGACTTAATGTCTGTGCTGAGTGTATCAAGGAAAAATAGACCAAACATAAGAGATTAGGTACCAGCAGATCTTCAGGCGTCTTAGAATTGATACATACAAATATTTGTGGAGCATTTCCTATGGCTTATTGAAATGGTCAACGATACTTTATATCATTCATAGACGATTACTTATGCTATGGGTACCTATATGTCATTCATGTGAAATCAGAGTCCTGAACATGTTCAAAGTTTTTAGAGCTAAAGTTAAAACTCAACTCAACAAGAAAATTAAGTATGTCAGATCTGACTGTGGTGGTAAGTACTATGACAGATATGACAGTTCAGCAGAACAACGTCCAAGGTCATTTGCTAACTTTCTAGAGGAATATGGAATCATCTCACAGCATACCATTCCAGGCTCACCTAGCATGAATGGTGTGGCTGAAAGAAGAAATAGGACTCTTAAGGATATGGTGAGGAGTATGATTAGTCATTCTACCTTACCAGAATCACTCTGAGGACAAGCAATAAAAACAGCAGCTTATATCCTGAACAGAGTACCAGCTAAACAGCTGCCAAAATACCTTATGAGCTTTGGACATGTCGAAAGCCTAGTCTAAAACACTTTCACATTTGGGGATGTCCATCTGAGGCATATAGGCCAAATGAAAAGAAATTGGACTCCAAAACAGTGAGAAATTACTTCATTGGTTACTCTGAGCGATCTAGGGGTTACAAGTTTTATGACCCCACTATGTCAATTTTTGAAACGGGAATTGCAATATTTTTTGAGGATGTTGAGTTTGGGGGAGAAATAATGTTAGAGACATTGTCTTTGAGGAGGACTCAATTTCGATCCCTACGACAACTTTTAACAGTGTACATGCTTCTATACCTTTCATTGTTCAAGAAGCAGATATGGAATCTCAACAAGACAATGTTGAACAACTCCCCACTCAGGGTGAGGTAATGGTTCTTGAAGAACAAACTCAACAACCTCAGGAACATATGCCACTAAGGAGATCCATAAAGAGAGGAGAAATGCTATTCCAGATGACTACATAGTAATCCTCAAAGAACATGAAGACACTGATGGATTGGTGAAAGGTGATCCAGTCAACTTCCATCAAGCCATGTAGGATTCTAACTCTCAAAAATGAATAAATGCTTGAATGAAGAGTATAAGTCTATGCAAGACAATCAAGTTTGGGATCTTGTCCCACTACCTGAAGGTAAGAAGCCCATTGGTTGCAAATGGATATTAAAAATCAAAAGGGATTCAGAAGGTAATGTGGAGAGATATAAGGTTCATCTTGTAGCTAAAGGCTTTACACAAAGGGCAGGCATTGATTTTACAGAGACTTTCTCTCCGGCTTCATTGAAAGACTCTTTTAGGACAATTATGGCTCTTATTGCATATTTTGACCTTGAGTTACATCAGATGGATGTTAAGATGGCCTTTCTCAATAGTGACATTGATGAACTATATATATGGTGCAACCAGAAACTTTGTGTCTGTAGACCCATGAATATGGTTTGCAAATTAAAGAAATTCATCTATGGACTCAAGCAAGCTTTTCGTCAATGGTACTACAAGTTTCAATCAAATAGTTGTCTTATTTGGTTTCGAGACAAATGCTATTGAAGATTGTGTGTATCACAAGTTCAGTGGGAGTAAGCATATATTCCTGATTTTGTATGTTGATGACATACTCCTTGCTACCAATGATAAGGATATTTGCACAACCAAGAGATTTCTATTGAAAAAATTTAAGATGAAAGACCTTGTGTGAGGCGTCTTTTGTCTTAGGAATCTAGATATACCGAGATCGCCCACGGGGTATTCTTAGATTGTCTCAAAAGACCTATATAGAAAAGGTGCTTGAAAGATATGATATGTAAGATTGTAAACCAGGTGACACCTCAGTTGCAAAAGGTGATAAATTCAGTCTAAATCAATGCCCTAAGAATGTCCTTGAAGTTAAAGAAATGCAGAAGATTCCTTATGCTTCAGATGTAGGGAGTCTAATGTATGCTTAGGTTTGCACACATCTAAACATAGCATTCATTGTTAGATTGCTAGGCAGATATTTAAGTAAGCTTGAGAATGGATCACTGAAGAGCAGCCCAAAAGGGTCTTCAGATATTTATAGAGAACAAAGGATTACATGCTC